>JAJHUQ010000040.1:1845000-1857500 GCA_035773235.1 Eospalax fontanierii | reverse complement strand
ACCCTAACTGAAACCCTAACCCTAAGCCTAAGCCTAAACCTACCCCTAACACAAACCCTAACCCATCCCTAACCATAACCCTAACCCTAACCCAAACTCAAACCCTAACCCTAACGCTAACACAAACCCTAACCCTAACCCTATCCCTAACCCTAACCCAAACCCTAATTCTAACCCTAACCCTAACCCAAACCAAAACCCTAACCCTAACCCTAAAAATAACGCAAACCCTAACCCTAACCCTAACCGTAACCCAAACCCAAACCCTAACCCTAACCCAAACACAAACCCAAACCCTAACCCTAAACCTAAATATAACCAAAACCCAAACCCTAACCCTAAACCTAACCCTTACCCAAACCCTAACCATAACCAGAACCCAAACCATAGCTCTATCCCTAAACCTAACCCTAACCCTAAAACTTTCCCTAATCAAAACACACACCCTAACCCTAACACTAACCCTAACCCTAAACCTAAACCTAACCCAAGCCCTAACACTAACCTTAGCCTAAACTTAACCCTAACCCAAACGCTAAATCTAACCCTAACCCTAACCCTAACCCTAATCCTAACACTAACCCTTACCCAAACACTAACCTTATCGCAAACCCTCACCCTAAACCTAACCTAAACACTAACCCTAACCCTAACACTAAACCTAACCCAAACCCAAACCCTAATCCTAACACTAACCCTAACCCTAACCCTAACACTCACCCTAAACCAAACGGAAACAGTAACCCTAACGCTAACCCTAACCCTAACCCTAACCCTAACCCAAACCCAAACCCTAACCCTAACCAAAACCCTAACCCATCCTCTACCCGTACCCTAACCCTAACACTAAACCTAATACTAAACAAACCCCTAACTCTATACCTAACCCTTACCCTAACCCAAACATTAACCCTAAAACTAACCCTAACCCAAACCCTAACCCTAAACCTAACCCTAACCCAAACCCTAACCCTAACCCTAACCCTAACCCAAACCCTACACCTAACCCTAACCCAAACATTAACCCTAAACATAACCTTTAACCCAACCGCTAACCCTAAACCTTACCCTAGCCCAAAACCTAACCCTAAACCTAACCCTAAGACAAACCCTAACCCTTACCCAAACACAAACCCAAACCCTAAACCTAAACCTAACCCTAACCCAAACTCTAACCGTAACTCTAAACCTAACCTGAACCCTAATTCTAAACCTAACACTAACCCAAAACCTAACACTAACCCTAACCCTAACCCTAACACTAAACCTAACCCAAACATTAAACCTAAACCTAACCCTAACCCAAACCCAAACACTAACCCTAACACAAACACTAACACTAACCCTAACCCTAAGCATAAGCCTAAATCTACCCCTAACACAAACCCTAACCATAACCCTAACCATAATCCTAACCCTAACCCTAACCCAAACTCAAATCCTAAACCTAATGCTAACCCTAACCCAAACCCTATCCCTAACCCTAACCCTTATCCAAACCCTAAATCTAACCCTAACCCTAAACCGAACCAAAACCTAAACCTAACCCAAACCCTGACGCTAACACTAACCCTAACCCAAACCCTAAACCTAACCCTAACCCTAACCCAAACCCAAACCCTTACACTAATCCTCACCCTAACCCTAACCCAAAACCAAACCCAAACACTAAATCTAACCCTAACCCTAACCCTAACCCTAACCCAAAGCCTAAACCGAAACCTAACCCTAACCCAAATCCTCACACTAATCCTAAACCTAACACACACCCTAACCCTAAGCTTAACCCTAACCCAAATCCAAACCCTAACCCTAACACTAACACTAACCCAAACCCAAACCCTAACCGTAAACCTAACCCTAACCCTAACCCTAACCCTAACTCTAACCCTAACCCAAACCCTATCCCTAACCCTAACCCTAATCCAAACCCTAACCCTAACCCAAACCTTAACCCTAACCAAACCAAAACCTAACCCTTACACTATCCCTAACCCCAAGCCTAATCCTAAACCAAACCCAAACAATAACCCAAATTCTCAACCTAACCCTAAGCGAAAACCTAACACTAACCCTAACCCAAACCATAACTCTATCCCAAAACCTATCCTTAAACCTAAACCAAACCCAAAACTTAACCCTAACACTAACCCTAACAATAAACCTAACCCTGACCCTAACCCTAACCCTAACCCTAACCCAAACCCAAACCCTAACCCTAACACAAAACCTAAGCCTAAAACAAACCCTAACCCTATCCGTAACCCTAACCCCTAACCTAAAAGTAACCCTACCCAACCGCAAACCCTAACCCTAACCCTAACCCTAAACCTAACCCAACCCCTAACCGTAACCCTAACACTAACCCTAACGCTAACACAAACACTAACCCTAAACCTAACCCAAACCCAAACCATAACCGTAACCCTCACCCAAACCATAACCCTAAGCTTAACCCTAACAATAACGCAAACCCTACCCCTAACCCTAACCCTAACCCTAACGCTAACACAAAACCTAACCCTTACACTAACTCTAAACTTAACCCAAACCCCTACTCTAAACCTAACCCTAACCCAAACCCAATCCCTAACCCTAACGCTAACCCAAACCCTAACCCTAACCCTAACCCAAACCCAAACCCTAAACCTAACCCTAACCCTAAGCCTAACCCAAACCCTAAACCTAAAAGTAACCCTAACCCAAACGCAAACCCTAACAATAACCCTAACCCTAAACCTAACCCAAACCCTAACCGTAACCCTAACCCTAAACCTAACGCTAACACAAACCCTAACCCTAAACCTTACCCTAAACCTAAGCCTAACCGTAACACTAAACCTAAACGTAACCCTAACCCAAACGCAAACCCTAACCCTAACCCTACCCCTAAACCTAACCCAAATCCTAACCGTAACCCTAACCCAAACCCAAACCCTAAACCTAACCCTAAGCCTATCCCTAACCCTAACCCTAAACCTAAAAGTAACCCTAACCCTAACGCTAACACAAACCCTAACCCTAAACCTAACCAAAACCCAAACCATAACTGTAACCCTCACCGAAAACATAACCCTAATCCTAACCCTAACCCTAACCCTAACCCAAACCCTAACCGTAACCCGAACCCTAACCCTAACGCTAACACAAACCCTAACCCTAACCCTAACCCTAACCCTAACCCAAACCCTAACTCTAACCCTAACCCAAACGCAAACCCTAACCCTAACCCTAACCCTAAACCTAACCCAAACCCTAACCGTAACCCTAACCCTAAACGTTACGCTAACACAAATCCTAACCCTAAACATAACCCTAACCCTAAGCCTAACCCTAACACTAAACCTAAACGTAACCCTAACCCAAACGCAAACCCTAACCCTAACCCTAACCCTAACCCTAACCCAAATCCTAACCGTAACCCTAACCCAAACCCAAACCCTAAACCTAACCCTAACCCTATCCCTAACCCTAACCCTAAACCTAAAAGTAACCCTAATCCAAACGCAAACCCTAACCCTAACCCTAACCCTAACCTAACCCAAACCCTAACCGTAACCCTTACCCTAACCCTAACGCTAACACAAACCCTAAACCTAAACCTAACCAAAACCCAAACCATAACCGTAACCCTCACCCAAACCATAAACCTAATCCTAACCCTAACCCTAACCCAAACCCTAACCGTAACCCGAATCCTAACCCTAACGCTAACACAAACGCTAACCCTAACCCTAACCCAAACCATAACTCTAACCCTAACCCTAACCCAAACACTAACCCTAACCCTAACCCAAACCCAAACCCTAAACCTAACCCTAAACCTAAGCCTAACCCCAACCCTAAACCTAAACATAACCCTAACCCAAACGCAAACCCTAACCCTAACCCTAACCCAAATCCTAATCGTAACCCTAACCCTAACGCTAACACAAACCCTAACCCTAACCCTAACCCTAACCCTAACCCTAACCCTAACCCAAAACCTAACTCTAACCCTAACCCTAACCCAAACCAAAACCCTAACCCTAACCATAACAATAACGCAAACCCTAACCCTAACCCTAACCCTAACCCTAAACCTAACCCAAACCCTAACCGTAACCCTAACCCTAAACCTAACGCTAACACAAACCCTAAACCTAAACCTAACCAAAACCCAAACCATAACTGTAACCCTCACCCAAACCATAACCCTAATCCTAACCCTAACCCTAACCCAAACCCTAACCGTAACCCGAACCCTAACCCTAACGCTAACACAAACCCTAACCCTAACCCTAACCCTAACCCTAACCCTAACCCAAACCCTAACTCTAACCCTAACCCAAATGCAAACCCTAACCCTAACCCTAACCCTAAACCTAACCCAAACCCTAACCGTAACCCTAATCCTAAACGTTACGCTAACACAAATCCTAACCCTAAACCTAACCCTAACCCTAAGCCAAACACTAACACTAAACCTAAACGTAACCCTAACCCAAACGCAAACCCTAACCCTAACCCTAACCCTAACCCTAACCCTAACCCAAATCCTAACCGTAACCCTAACCCAAACCCAAACCCTAAAGCTAACCCTAACCCTATACCTAACCCTAACCCTAAACCTAAAAGTAACCCTAACCCAAATGCAAACCCTAACCCTAACCCTAACCCTAAACAAAACCCAAACCCTAACCGTAACCCTAACCCTAACCCTAACGCTAACACAAACCCTAACCCTAAACCTAACCCAAACCCAAACCATAACCGTAACCCTCACCCAAACCATAAACGTAATCCTAAACCTAACCCTAACCCAAACCCTAACCGTAACCCGAACCCTAACCCTAACGCTAACACAAACCCTAACCCTAACCCTAACCCTAACCGTAACCCTAACCCTAACCCAAACCCTAACTCTAACCTTAACCCTAACCCAAACCCAAACCCTAACCCTAACCCTAACCCTAACCCAAACACTAACCCTAACCCTAAACCAAACCCAAACCCTAAACCTAACCCTAAACCTAAGCCTAACCCCAACCCTAAACCTAAACATAACCCTAACCCAAATGCAAACCCTAACCCTAACCCTAACCCAAATCCTAATCGTAACCCTAACCCTAACGCTAACACAAACCCTAACCCTAACCCTAACCCTAACCCTAACCCTAACCCTAACCCTAACCCAAAACCTAACTCTAACCCTAACCCTAACCCAAACCAAAACCCTAACCCTAACCCTAACAATAACGCAAACCCTAACCCTAACCCTAACCCTAACCCAAACCCAAACCCTAACCCTAACCCTAACCCTAACCCAAACACAAAACCAAACCCTAACCCTAACCCTAAACATAACCAAAACCCAAACCCTAACCCTAAACCTAACCCTTACCCAAACCCTAACCATAACCAGAACCCAAACCATAGCTCTATTCCTAAACCTAACCCTAACCCTAAACCTTACCCTAATCCAAACGCACACCCTAACATTAACACTAACCCTAACCCTAAACCTAAACCTAACCCAAACCCTAACACTAACCTTAGCCTAAAATTAACCCTAACCCAAACGCTAAACCTAACCCTAACCCTAAAAATAACCCTAATCCTAACACTAACCCTTACCCAAACACTAACCTTATCGCAAACCCTCACCCTAAACCTAACCTAAACCCTAACACTAACCCTAACCCTAACACTAAACCTAACCCAAACCCAAACCCTAATCCTAACACTAACCCTAACCCTAAACCTAACACTCACCCTAAACCAAACGGAAACCCTTACCCTAACCCTAACCCTAACCCTAACCCTAACCCTAACCCAACCCCAAACCCTAACCCTAACCAAAACCCTAACCCATCCTCTCCCCGTACCCTAACCCTAACACTAAACCTAATACTAAACAAACCCCTAACCCTATACCTAACCCAAACATTAACACTAAAACTAACCCTAACCCAAAACCTAACCCTAAACCTAACCCTAACCCTAACCCAAACCCTAACCCTAAACCTAACCCAAAACCAAACCCTAAACCTTACCCTAACCCTAAGCCTAACCCTAAACCTAAACCTAATCGTAACCCTAACCCAAACGCAAACCCTAACCCTAACCCTAACCCTAACCCTAACCCTAAACCAAATCCTAACCGTAACCCTAACCCAAACCCAAACCCTAAACCTAACCCTAACCCTATCCCTAACCCTAACTCTAAACCTAAAAGTAACCCTAACCCAAACGCAAACCCTAACCCAAACCCTTACCCTAAACCTAACCGTAACCCTAACCCTAACCCTAACCCTAACGCTAACACAAACCCTAACCCTAAACCTAACCCAAACCCAAACCATAACCGTAACCCTCACCCAAACCATAACCCTAATCCTAACCCTAACCCTAACCCAAACCCTAACCGTAACCCTAACCCTAACCCTAACGCTAACACAAACCCTAACCCTAACAATAACCCAAACCCTAATTCTAACCCTAACCCTAACCCAAACCCAAACCCTAACCCTAACCCAAACACTAACCCTAACCCTAACCCAAACCCAAACCCTAAACCTAACCCTAACCCTAAGCCTAACCCTAACCCTAAACCTAAACTAAACCTAACCCAAACGCAACCCCTAACCCTAACCCTAACCCTAACCCAAATCCTAATCGTAACCCTAACCCTAACGCTAACACAAACCCTAACCCTAACCCTAACCCTAACCCTAACCCAAACCAAAACCCTAACCCTAACACTAACACTAACCCAAACCCAAACCCTAACCGTAAACCTAACCCTAACCCTAACCCTAACCCTAACTATAACCCTAACCCAAACCCTAACCATAACCCTAACCCTAATCCAAACCCTTACACTAACCCAAACCTTAACCCTAACCAAACCAAAACCTAACCCTTACACTAACCCTAACCCCAAGCCCAATCCTAAACCAATCCCAAACAATAACCCTAATTCACCCTAACCCTAAGCGAAAACCTAACACTAACCCTAACCCAAACCATAACTCTATCCCAAAACCTAACCTTAAACCTAAACCAAACCCAAAAGTTAACCCTAACACTAACCCTAACACTAAACCTAACCCTGACCCTAACCCTAACCCTAACCCTAACCCTAACCCAAACCCAAACCCTAACCCTAACACAAAACCTAAGCCTAAAACAAACCCTAACCCTATCCGTAACCCTAACCCTAAACCTAAAAGTAACCCTAACCCAAACCCAAACCCTAAACCTAACCCTAACCCTAAACCTAATCCTAATCCTAAACCTAAACGTAACCCAAACCCATACCTAACACTTACCCTAACCCAAACATTAACCCTAAAACTAACCCTAAACCAAACCCTAACCCTAAACCTAACCCTAACCCAAACCCTAACCCTAACCCTAACCCTAACCCTAACCCTAACCCTAACCCAAACACTGAACCTAACCCTAACCCAATCATTAACCCTAAACATAACCCTAACCCAAACCAAAACCCAAACCCTAACCCTAACCCTAAACATTACCCAAACCCAAACCCTACCCCTAACCCTAACCCTAACCCAAACACAAACCCAAACCCTAATCCTAACCCTAAACATAACCCAAACCCAAACCCTAACCCTAAACCTAACCCTTACCCAAACCCTAACCATAACCAGACCCCAAACCCTAACTCTATCCCTAAACCTAACCCTAACCCTAAACCTTACCCTAATCCAAATGCACACACTACCCTAACACTAACCCTAACCCCAAACCTAAACCTAACCCAAGCCCTAACACTAACCTTAGCCTAAACTTAACCCTAACCCAAACGCTAAATCTAACCCTAAACCTAACCCTAACTCTAATCCTATCACTAACCCTTACCCAAACACTAATCTTATCCCAAACCCTCACCCTAAACCTAACCTAAACCCTAACCCTAACCCTAACACTAAACCTAACCCAAACCCAAACCCTAATCCTAACACTAACCCTAACCCTAACCCTAACACTCACCCTAAACCAAACGGAAACCCTAACCCTAACCCTAACACTAACTCAAACCCTAACCCTAAACCTAACTCTAATACAAACCCTAACCCTAACCCTAACCCTAACCCAAACCCTAACCCTAACCCTAACCTAATACTAACCCTATACCTAACCCTAACCCTAACCCAAACCCTAACCCTAACCCTAACCTTAACCCTAACACTAACCCAAACCCAAACCCTAACCGTAAACCTAACCCTAACCCTAACCCTAACCCTAACTCTAACCCTAAGCCAAACCCTAAACCTAACCCTAACCCAAAACCTAACCCAAGCCCTAACACTAACCTTAGCCTAAACTTAACCCTAACCCAAACGCTAAATCTAACCCTAAACCTAACCCTAACCCTATTCCTAACACTAAACCTTACCCAAACACTAACCTTATCGCAAAACCTCACCCTAAACCTAACCTAAACCCTAACCCTAACCCTAACCCTAACACTAAACCTAACCCAAACCCAAACCCTAATCCTAACACTAACCCTAAACCTAACCCTAACACTCACCTAAACCAAACGGAAACCCTAACCCTAATCCTAACCCTAACTGAAACCCTAACCCTAAGCCTAAGCCTAAACCTACCCCTAACACAAACCCTAACCCATCCCTAACCATAACCCTAACCCTAACCCTAACCCAAACTCAAACCCTAACCCTAACGCTAACACAAACCCTAACCCTAACCCTATCCCTAACCCTAACCCAAACCCTAACCCTAACCCTAACCCTAACCCTAACCCTAACCCTAACCCTAACCCTAAACCTAACCCAAACCCTAACCGTAACCCTAACACTAACCCTAACGCTAACACAAACACTAACCCTAAACCTAACCCAAACCCAAACCATAACCGTAACCCTCACCCAAACCATAACCCTAAGCTTAACCCTAACAATAACGCAAACCCTACCCCTAACCCTAACCCTAACCCTAACGCTAACACAAATCCTAACCCTAACACTAACTCTAACCCTAACCCAAACCCTAACTCTAACCCTAACCCTAACCCAAACCCAATCCCTAACCCTAACCCTAACCCAAACCCTAAACCTAACCCTAACCCAAACCCAAACCCTAAACCTAACCCTAACCCTAAGCCTAACCCAAACCCTAAACCTAAAAGTAACCCTAACCCAAACGCAAACCCTAACAATAACCCTAACCCTAAACCTAACCCAAACCCTAACCGTAACCCTAACCCTAAACCTAACGCTAACACAAACCCTAACCCTAAACCTTACCCTAAACCTAAGCCTAACCGTAACACTAAACCTAAACGTAACCCTAACCCAAACGCAAACCCTAACCCTAACCCTACCCCTAAACCTAACCCAAATCCTAACCGTAACCCTAACCCAAACCCAAACCCTAAACCTAACCCTAACCCTATCCCTAACCCTAACCCTAAACCTAAAAGTAACCCTAACCCTAACGCTAACACAAACCCTAACCCTAAACCTAACCAAAACCCAAACCATAACTGTAACCCTCACCGAAAACATAACCCTAATCCTAACCCTAACCCTAACCCTAACCCAAACCCTAACCGTAACCCGAACCCTAACGCTAACGCAAACCCTAACCCTAACCCTAACCCTAACCCTAACCCAAACCCTAACTCTAACCCTAACCCAAACGCAAACCCTAACCCTAACCCTAACCCTACACCTAACCCAAACCCTAACCGTAACCCTAACCCTAAACGTTACGCTAACACAAATCCTAAACCTAAACATAACCCTAACCCTAAGCCTAACCCTAACACTAAACCTAAACGTAACCCTAACCCAAACGCAAACCCTAACCCTAACCCTAACCCTAACCCTAACCCAAATCCTAACCGTAACCCTAACCCAAACCCAAACCCTAAACCTAACCCTAACCCTATCCCTAACCCTAACCCTAAACCTAAAAGTAACCCTAATCCAAACGCAAACCCTAACCCTAACCCTAACCCTAACCTAACCCAAACCCTAACCGTAACCCTTACCCTAACCCTAACGCTAACACAACCCCTAAACCTAAACCTAACCCAAACCCAAACCATAACCGTAACCCTCACCCAAACCATAAACCTAATCCTAACCCTAACCCTAACCCAAACCCTAACCGTAACCCGAATCCTAATCCTAACGCTAACACAAACGCTAACCCTAACTCTAACCCAAACCATAACTCTAACCCTAACCCTAACCCAAACACTAACCCTAACCCTAACCCAAACCCAAACCCTAAACCTAACCCTAAACCTAAGCCTAACCCCAACCCTAAACCTAAACATAACCCTAACCCAAACCCAAACCCTAACCCTAACCCTAACCCAAATCCTAATCGTACCCCTAACCCTAACGCTAACACAAACCCTAACCCTAACCCTAACCCTAACCCTAACCCTAACCCTAACCCAAAACCTAACTCTAACCCTAACCCTAACCCAAACCAAAACCCTAACCCTAACCATAACAATAACGCAAACCCTAACCCTAACCCTAACCCTAACCCTAAACCTAACCCAAACCCTAACCGTAACCCTAACCCTAAACCTAACCCTAACACAAACCCCAAACCCAAACCTAACCAAAACCCAAACCATAACTGTAACCCTCACCCAAACCATAAGGCTAATCCTAACCCTAACCCTAAGCCAAACCCTAACCGTAACCCGAACCCTAACCCTAACGCTAACACAAACCCTAACCCTAACCCTAACCCAAACCCTAACTCTAACCCTAACCCAAATGCAAACCGTAACCCTAACCCTAACCCTAAACCTAACCCAAACCCTAACCGTAACCCTAATCCTAAACGTTACGCTAACACAAATCCTAACCCTAAACCTAACCCTAACCCTAAGCCAAACACTAACACTAAACCTAAACGTAACCCTAACCCAAACGCAAACCCTAACCCTAACCCTAACCCTAACCCTAACCCAAATCCTAACCGTAACCCTAACCCAAACCCAAACCCTAAACCTAACCCTAACCCTATACCTAACCCTAACCCTAAACCTAAAAGTAACCCTAACCCAAATGCAAACCCTAACCCTAACCCTAACCCTAAACAAAACCCAAACCCTAACCGTAACCCTAACCCTAACCCTAACGCTAACTCAAACCCTAACCCTAAACCTAACCCAAACCCAAAGCATAGCCGTACCCCTCACCCAAACCTTATACCTAATCCTAAACCTAACCCTAACCCACACCCTAACCGTAACCCGAACCCTAACCCTAACGCTAACACAAACCCTAACCCTAACCCTAACCCTAACCGTAACCCTAACCCTAACCCAAACCCTAACTCTAACCTTAACCCTAACCCAAACCCAAACCCTAACCCTAACCCTAACCCTAACCCAAACACTAACCCTAACCCTAAACCAAACCCAAACCCTAAACCTAACCCTAAACCTAAGCCTAACCCCAACCCTAAACCTAAACATAACCCTAACCCAAACGCAAACCCTAACCCTAACCCTAACCCAAATCCTAATCGTAACCCTAACCCTAACGCTAACACAAACCCTAACCCTAACCCTAACCCTAACCCTAACCCTAACCCTAACCCAAAACCTAACTCTAACCCTAACCCTAACCCAAACCAAAACCCTAACCCTAACCATAACAATAACGCAAACCCTAACCCTAACCCTAACCCTAACCCTAAACCTAACCCAAACCCTAACCGTAACCCTAACCCTAAACCTAACGCTAACACAAACCCTAAACCTAAACCTAACCAAAACCCAAACCATAACTGTAACCCTCACCCAAACCATAACCCTAATCCTAACCCTAACCCTAACCCAAACCCTAACCGTAACCCGAACCCTAACCCTAACGCTAACACAAACCCTAACCCTAACCCTAACCCAAACCCTAACTCTAACCCTAACCCAAATGCAAACCCTAACCCTAACCCTAACCCTAATCCTAACCCAAACCCTAACCGTAACCCTAATCCTAAACGTTACGCTAACACAAATCCTAACCCTAAACCTAACCCTAACCCTAAGCCAAACACTAACACTAAACCTAAACGTAACCCTAACCCAAACGCAAACCCTAACCCTAACCCTAACCCTAACCCTAACCCAAATCCTAACCGTAACCCTAACCCAAACCCAAACCCTAAACCTAACCCTAACCCTATACCTAACCCTAACCCTAAACCTAAAAGTAACCCTAACCCAAATGCAAACCCTAACCCTAACCCTAACCCTAAACAAAACCCAAACCCTAACCGTAACCCTAACCCTAACCCTAACGCTAACACAAACCCTAACCCTAAACCTAACCCAAACCCAAACCATAACCGTAACCCTCACCCAAACCATAAACCTAATCCTAAACCTAACCCTAACCCAAACCCTAACCGTAACCCGAACCCTAACCCTAACGCTAACACAAACCCTAACCCTAACCCTAACCCTAACCGTAACCCTAACCCTAACCCAA
>JAJHUQ010000040.1:1832500-1840000 GCA_035773235.1 Eospalax fontanierii | reverse complement strand
TAACCCAAACCTTAACCCTAACCAAACCAAAACCTAACCCTTACACTAACCCTAACCCCAAGCCTAATCCTAAACCAATCCCAAACAATAACCCTAATTCACCCTAACCCTAAGCGAAAACCTAACACTAACCCTAACCCAAACCATAACTCTATCCCAAAACCTAACCTTAAACCTAAACCAAACCCAAAAGTTAACCCTAACAGTAACCCTAACACTAAACCTAACCCTGACCCTAACCCTAACCCTAACCCTAACCCTAACCCAAACCCAAACCCTAACCCTAACACAAAACCTAAGCCTAAAACAAACCCTAACCCTATGCGTAACCCTAACCCTAAACCTAAAAGTAACCCTAACGCAAACCCAAAGCCTAAACGTAACCCTAACCCTAAGCCTAATCCTAATCCTAAACCTAAACGTAAGCCAAACCCATTCCTAACACTTACCCTAACGCGAACATTAACCCTAAAAGTAACGCTAAAACAAACCCTAACCCTAAACCTAACCCTAACCCAAACCCTAACCCTAACCCTAACCCTAACCCTAACCCTAACCCTAACCCAAACACTAAACCTAACCCTAACCCAATCATTAACCCTAAACATAACCCTAACCCAAACCAAAACCCACACCCTACCCCTAACCCTAACCCTAACCCAACCACAAACCCTACCCCTAACCCTAACCCTAACCCAAACACAAACCCAAACCCTAATCCTAACCCTAAACATAATCCAAACCCAAACCCTAACCCTCAACCTAACCCTTACCCAAACCCTAACCATAACCAGACCCCAAACCCTAACTCTATCCCTAAACCTAACCCTAACACTAAACATTACCCTAATCCAAACGCACACCCTACCCTAACACTAACCCTAACCCCAAACCTAAACCTAACCCAAGCCCTAACACTAACCTTAGCCTAAACTTAACCCTAACCCAAACGCTAAATCTAACCCTAAACCTAACCCTAACTCTAATCCTATCACTAACCCTTACCCAAACACTAATCTCATCGCAAACCCTCACCCTAAACCTAACCTAAACCCTAACCCTAACCCTAACCCTAACCCTAAACCAAATCCTAACCGTAACCCTAACCCAAACCCAAACCCTAAACCTAACCCTAACCCTATCCCTAACCCTAACCCTAAACCTAAAAGTAACCCTAACCCAAACGCAAACCCTAACCCTAACCCTTACCCTAAACCTAACCCAAACCCTAACCGTAACCCTAACCCTAACCCTAACCCTAACGCTAACACAAACCCTAACCCTAAACCTAACCCAAACCCATACCATAACCGTAACCCTCACCCAAACCATAAACTTAATCCTAACCCTAACCCTAACCCAAACCCTAACCGTAACCCTAACCCTAACCCTAACGCTAACACAAACCCTAACCCTAACAATAACCCAAACCCTAATTCTAACCCTAACCCTAACCCAAACCCAAACCCTAACCCTAACCCAAACACTAACCCTAACCCTAACCCAAACCCAAACCCTAAACCTAACCCTAAGCCTAACCCTAATCCTAAACCTAAACTAAACCTAACCCAAACGCAAACCCTAACCCTAACCCTAACCCTAACCCTAACCCAAATCCTAATCGTAACCCTAACCCTAACGCTAACACAAACCCTAACCCTAACCCTAACCCTAACCCTAACCCAAACCAAAACCCTAACCCTAACACTAACAATAAATCAAACCCTAACCCTAACCCAAACACAAACCCAAACCCTAACCCTAACCCTAAATATAACCCAAACCCAAACCCTAACCCTAAACCTAACCCTTACCCACACCCTAACCATAACCAGAACCGTAACCATAGCTCTATCCCTAAACCTAACCCTAACCCTAAACCTTACCCTAATCCAAACGCACACCCTAACCCTAACACTAACCCTAAACCTAAACCTAAACCTAACCCAAGCCCTAACACTAACCTTAGCCTAAACCTAACCCTAACCCAAACGCTAAACCTAACCCTAACCCTAACCCTAACCCTAACCCTAACACTAACCCTTACCCAAACACTAACCTTATTGCAACCCCTCACCCTAAACCTAACCTAAACCCTAACCCTAACACTAAACCTAACCCAAACCCAAACCCTAATCCTAACACTAACCCTAACCCTAACCCTAACACTCACTCTAAACCAAATGGAAAACCTAACCCTAACCCTAACCCTAACTCTAACCCTAACCCAAACCCAAAACCTAACCCTAACCAAAACCCTAACCCATCCTCTACCAGTACCCTAACCCTAACACTAAACCTAATACTAAACAAACCCCTAACCCTATACCTAACCCTTACCCTAACCCAAACATTAACCCTAAAACTAACCCTAACCCAAACCCTAACCCTAAACCTAACCCTAACCCAAACCCTAACCCTAACCCTAACCCTAACCCAAACCCTAACCCTAACCCTAACCCAAACATTAACCCTAAACATAACCCTAACCCAAACGCTAACCCTAAACCTAACCCTAGCCCAAAACCTAACCCTAAACCTAACCCTAACACAAACCCTAACCCTAACCCAAACCCAAACCCTAACCCTAAACCTAAACCTAACCCTAACCCAAACTCAAACCCTAAACCTAATGCTAACCCTAACCCAAACCCTATCCTTAACCCTAACCCTTATCCAAACCCTAAATCTAACCCTAACCATAACCCGAACAAAAACCTAAACCTAACCCAAACCCTGACACTAACACTAACCCTAACCCAAACCCTAAACCTAACCCTAACCCTAACCCAAACCCAAACCCTTACACTAATCCTCACCCTAAACCTAACCCAAACCCAAACCCAAACACTAAATCTAACCCTAACCCTAACCCTAAACCTAACACAAAGCCTAAACCGAATCCTAACCCTAATCCAAATCCTCATACAAATCCTAAATCTAACACACACCCTAACCCTAACCTTAACCCTAACCCAAATCCAAACCCTAACCCTAACCCTAACACTAACCCAAACCCAAACCCTAACCGTAAACCTAACCCTAACCCTAACCCTAAGCCTAACTCTAACCCTAACCCAAAACCTAACCCTAACCCTAACCCTAATCCAAACCCTTACCCTAACCCAAACCTTAACCCTAACCAAACCAAAACCTAACCCTTACACTAACCCTAACCCCAAGCCTAATCCTAAACCAATCCCAAACAATAACCCTAATTCACCCTAACCCTAAGCGAAAACCTAACACTAACCCTAACCCAAACCATAACTCTATCCCAAAACCTAACCTTAAACCTAAACCAAACCCAAAAGTTAACCCTAACACTAACCCTAACACTAAACCTAACCCTGACCCTAACCCTAACCCTAACCCTAACCCTAACCCAAACCCAAACCCTAACCCTAACACAAAACCTAAGCCTAAAACAAACCCTAACCCTATCCGTAACCCTAACCCTAAACCTAAAAGTAACCCTAACCCAAACCCAAACCCTAAACCTAACCCTAACCCTAAGCCTAATCCTAATCCTAAACCTAAACGTAACCCAAGCCCATACCTAACACTTACCCTAACCCAAACATTAACCCTAAAACTAACCCTAAAGCAAACCCTAACCCTAAACCTAACCCTAACCCAAACCCTAACCGTAACCCTAACCCTAACCCTAACCCTAACCCTAACCCAAACACTAAACCTAACCCTAACCCAATCATTAACCCTAAACATAACCCTAACCCAAACCAAAACCCAAACCCTAACCCTAACCCTAACCCTAACCCAAACCCAAACCCTACCCCTAACCCTAACCCTAACCCAAACACAAACCCAAACCCTAATCCTAACCCTAAACATAACCCAAACCCAAACCCTAACCCTAAACCTAACCCTTACCCAAACCCTAACCATAACCAGACCCCAAACCCTAACTCTATCCCTAAACCTAACCCTAACACTAAACCTTACCCTAATCCAAACGCACACCCTACCCTAACACTAACCCTAACCCCAAACCTAAACCTAACCCAAGCCCTAACACTAACCTTAGCCTAAACTTAACCCTAACCCAAACGCTAAATCTAACCCTAAACCTAACCCTAACTCTAATCCTATCACTAACCCTTACCCAAACACTAAACTTATCGCAAACCCTCACCCTAAACCTAACCTAAACCCCAACCCTAACCCTAACACTAAACCTAACCCAAACACAAACCCTAACCTAACACTAACCCTAACCCTAACCCTAACACTCACACTAAACCAAACGGAAACCCTAACCGTAACCCTAACACTAACTCAAACCCTAACCCTAAACCTAACTCTAATACAAACCCTAACCCTAACCCTAACCCAAACCCGAACCCTAACCCTAACACTAACCTAATACTAACCCTATCCCTAACCCTAACCCTAACCCAAACCCTAACCCTAACCCTAACCCTAACCCTAAGACTAAACCAAACCCAAACCCTAACCGTAAACCTAACCCTAACCCTATCTCTAACTCTAACCCTAAGCCAAACCCTAAACCTAACCCTAACCCAAAACCTAACCCAAGCCCTAACACTAACCTTAGCCTAAACTTAACCCTAACACAAACGCTAAATCTAACCCTAAACCTAACCCTAACCCTATTCCTAACACTAAACCTTACCCAAACACTAACCTTATCGCAAACCCTCACCCTAAACCTAACCTAAACCCTAACCCTAACCCTAACACTAAACCTAACCCAAACCCAAACCCTAATCCTAACACTAACCCTAAACCTAACCCTAACACTCACCTAAACCAAACGGAAACCCTAACCCTAATCCTACGCCTAACTGAAACCCTAACCCTAAGCCTAAGCCTAAACCTACCCCTAACACAAACCCTAACCCATCCCTAACCATAACCCTAACCCTAACCCTAACCCTAACCCAAACTCAAACCCTAAACCTAATGCTAACCCTAACCCAAACCCTATCCCTAACCCTAACCCTTATCCAAACCCTAAATCTAACCCTAACCCTAACCCGAACGAAAACCTAAACCTAACCCAAACCCTGATCCTAACACTAACCATAACCCAAACCCTAAACCTAACCCTAACCCTAACCCAAACCCAAACCCTTACACTAATCCTCACCCTAACCCTAACCCAAACCCAAACCCAAACACTAAATCTAACCCTAAACCTAACCCTAACCCTAACCCAAAGCCTAAACCGAAACCTAACCCTAACCCAAATCCTCACACTAATCCTAAACCTAACACACACGCTAACCCTAACCTTAACCCTAACCCAAATCCAAGGCCTAACCCTAACCCTAACACTAACCCAAACCCAAACCCTAACCATAAACCTAACCCTAACCCTAACCCTAACCCTAACTCTAACCCTAAGCCAAACCCTAAAAATAACCCTAACCCTAATCCAAACCCTAACCCTATCCCAAACCTTAACCCTAACCAAACCAAAACCTAACCCTTACAGTAACCCTAACCCCAAGCCTAGTACTCAACCAAACCCAAACAATTACCCTAATTCTCAACCTAACCCTAAGCGAAAACCTAACACTAACCCTAACCCAAACCATAACTCTATCCCAAAACCTAACCTTAAACCTAAACCAAACCCTAAACCTAACCCTAACCCTAACCCTAACCCTAACCCTAACCCTAACCCTAAGCCTAAGCCTAAACCTACCCCTAACACAAACCCTAACCCATCCCTAACCATAACCCTAACCCTAACCCTAACCAAAACTCAAACACTAAACCTAATGCTAACCCTAACCCAAACCCTATCCCTAACCCTAACCCTTATCCAAACCCTAAATCTAACCCTAACCCTAACCCAAACCAAAACCTAAACCTAACCCAAACCCTGATCCTAACACTAACCCTAACCCAAACCCTAAACCTAACCCTAACCCTAACCCAAACCCAAACCCTTACACTAATCCTCACCCTAACCCTAACCCAAACCCAAACCCAAACACTAAATCTAACCCTAAACCTAACCCTAACCCTAACCCAAAGCCTAAACCGAAACCTAACCCTAACCCAAATCATCACACTAATCCTAAACCTAACGCACACGCTAACCCTAACCTTAACCCTTACCCAAATCCAAGGCCTAACCCTAACCCTCACACTAACCCCAACCCAAACCCTCACCCTAAACTTAACCCTAACCCTAACCCTAACCCTAACTCTAACCCTAAGCCAAACCCTAAACCTAACCCTAACCCTAATCCAAACCCTAACCCTATCCCAAACCTTAACCCTAACCAAACCAAAACCTAACCCTTACACTAACCCTAACCCCAAGCCTAATACTCAACCAAACCCAAACAATTACCCTAATTCTCAACCTAACCCTAAGCGAAAACGTAACACTAACCCTAACCCAAACCATAACTCTATCCCAAAACCTAACCTTAAACCTAAACCAAACCCAAAACTTAACCCTAACACTAACCCTAACACTAAACCTAATCCTGACCCTAACCCTAAACCTAACCCTAACCCAAACACAAACCGTAAACCTAACACAAAACCTAACCCTAAAACAAACCCTAACCCTAAACCTAACACAAACCCAAAACATAACCGTAACCCTCACCCAAACCATAACCCTAATCCTAACTCTAACCCTAACCCAAACCCTAACCGTAACCCTAACCCTAACCCTAATGCTAACACAAACGCTAACCCTAACCCTAACCCTAACGCAAACCCTAACTCTAACCCTAACCCTAACAAAAAACCCAAACCCTAAACCTAACCCTAACAATAACGCAAACCCTAACGCTAACCCTAACCCTAACCCAAACCCAAACCCAAAACCTATCCTTAACCCAAACCCAAACCCTAACCCTAACCCCAACAATAACGCAAACCCTAATGCTAACTCTAACCCTACCTTAACCCTAACCCTAAACATAACCCAAACCCAAACCCTAACCCTAAACCTAACCCTTACCCAAACCCTAACCATAACCAGAACCCAAAACATAACTCTATCCCTAAATCTAACCCTAACCCTAAAACTTAACCTAATCCAAACGCACACCCTAACACTAACCCTAACCCTAACCCTAAACCTAAACCTAACCCAAGCACTAACAGCAACCTTAGACTAAACTTAACCCTAACCCAAACGCTAAACCTAACCGTAACCCTAACCCTAACCCTAATCCTAACATTAACCTTTACCCAAACACTAACTTTATCGCAAACCCTCACCCTTAACCTAACCTAAACCCTAACGCTAACCCTAACCCTAACCATAACCCTAACCCAAATCCAAGGCCAAACCCTAATCCTAACACTAACCCAAACCCAAACCCTAACCGTAAACCTAACCCTAACCCTAACCCTAACCCTAACTCTAACCCTAAGCCAAACCCTAAACCTAACCCTAACCCTAATCCAAACCCTAACCCTATCCCAAACCTTAACCCTAACCAAACCAAAACCTAACCCTTACACTAACCCTAACCCCAA
>JAJHUQ010000040.1:1777500-1780000 GCA_035773235.1 Eospalax fontanierii | reverse complement strand
ACCTAACACTAACCCAAACACTAACCCTAACCCTAACCTTAAACCTAACCCTAACCCTAATTCTAACCCTAACCCTAACCATAACGATAACCATAACCCAAACCCTAATCCCAGGGTAGCCTTGAACTGATAATCTGCCTGCCTCACCCCCAAGAGGTGAGTTGTACTTTTTTAAGAGCAAAGATTGGATTCAGCAACAATGAAAAAAGGAAAATATTTTCCCTTATAGAAAACGATGTCCAAAGTAGTTTTCTGATTCAAATGTAGCTTATAGTACTTAAGAATCCAATATCAATAATATGGTAATTTCTAGAAAGAATGAGATTGGTTATTTATGTAACCACGTGCAATACTGGCAAGAGCTGCAGAACTGGGAAGCAACCTTGGCATGACTTGACCAGTGGAGGAGCACCTGCTCTGAAGCTATGATAGACAGGCAGAGCTTTGCAAGTGAGTGCTGAGTGCTATTGGTCAGTCTCCTGTCATTGGTGTCTGATGTGTGCAGGAGTGCTGAGGTCACAGAATCTTGGACTAAGATTGTGGAACTCCAAGAGGCAGTGACCTGGCAACGCATTGTTTAGGGTGTTGCTAGGTGACAAAGCCCTCTCAGATGAGTTGCTGAAACACAGAGGTTTCTTGGTGGTAGGCTCTAGTGTTTGGGTGACCACTTTGGAGAGATTTAGTAGACTTTAGGTCAAAGTTCTAGTGTTTGACAAAAAGAAGCAGCCAGGAGAAGAGGGGAGGATGAGGGGAGAAGGTGGTGTGGACTGCTCGCCCCGCCCAGGCCCTCCAAATACAGGACCTCTACTACAACGCCTACCTCTACTAACCCAAAACCAAACCCTAACCCTAAACCTAACCCTTACCCAAACCCTAACCATAACTCTATCCCTAAACCTAACCCTAACCCTAAACCTTACCCTAATCCAAACGCACACCCTAACCCTAACCCTAACCCTAACCCTAAACCTAACCCAAGCCCTAACAGTAAACTTAGCCTAAACTTAACCCTAACCCAAACGCTATATCTAACCCTAACCCTAACCCTAACCCTAATCCTAACACTAACCCTTACCCAAACACTAAACTTATTGCAAACCCTCACCCTAAACCTAACCTAAACCCTAACCCTAACCCTAACACTAAACCTAACCCAAACCCAAACCCTAATCCTAACACTATCCCTAAATCTAACCCTAACCCTGAACGTAACCCTAACCCAAACGCAAACCCTAACCCTAAACCTAACCCTAACCCAAACCCTAACAGTAACCCTAACCCTAACCCTAACGCTAACACAAACCCTAACCCTAACCCTAACCCTAACCCTATCCCAAACCCTAACTCTAACCCTAACCCTAACCCAAACCCAAACCTTAACCCTAACCCTAACCCTAACGCAAACCCTAACCCTAACCCAAACCCTAACCCAAACCCAAACCCTAACCCTAACCCTAACCCTAACCCTAACCCAAACACAAACCCAAACCCTAATCCTAACCCTAAACATAACCCAAACCCAAACCCTAACCCTAAACCTAACCCTTACCCAAACCCTAACCATAACCAGAACCCAAACCCTAACTCTATCCCTAAACCTAACCCTAACCCTAAACCTTACCCTAATCCAAACGCACACCCTAACCCTAACCCTAACCCTAACCCTAACCCTAACCCTAAACCTAACCCAAGCCCTAACACTAACCTTAGCCTAAACTTAACCCTAACCCAAACGCTAAACCTAACCCTAACCCTAACCCTAACCCTAATCCTAACACTAACCCTTACCCAAACACTAACCTTATCGCAAACCCTCACGCTAAACCTAACCTAAACCCTAACCCTAACCCTAACACTAAACCTAACCCAAACCCAAACCCTAATCCTAACACTAACCCTAACCCTAAAGCTAAAACTCAACCTAAACAAAACGGAAATCCTAACTCTAACCCTAACCCTAACTCAAACCCTAACCCTAAACCTAACTCTAATACAAACCCTAACCCTAACCCTAACCCAAACCCAAACCGTAACCCTAACCATAACCCTAACCCATTCTCTACCCGTACCCTAACCTAACACTAAACCTAATACTAAACAAACCCCTAATCCTATACCTAACCCTTACCCTAACCCAAACATTAACCCTAAAACTAACCATAACCCAAACTCTAACCCTAAACCTAACCCTAACCCAAACCCTAACCCTAACCCTAAACCTAAACCTAACCCAAACCCTAACCCTAACCCTAAAGCAAATATTAACCCTAAACCTAACCCTAACCCAAACGCTAACCCTAAACCTAACACTAGCCCAAAACCTAACCCTAAACCTAAACCTAACAAAAACCCTAACCCTAACCCAAACCCAAACCCAAACCCTAAACCTAACCCTAACCCTAACCCAAACTCTAACCGTAACTTTAACCCTAACCCTAAGCCTAAACCTAAACCTAACACTAACCCAAACCCTAACACTAACCCTAACCCTAACCCTAAC
>JAJHUQ010000040.1:1762500-1765000 GCA_035773235.1 Eospalax fontanierii | reverse complement strand
AGAATGAGATTGGTTATTTATGTAACCACGTGCAATACTGGCAAGAGCTGCAGAACTGGGAAGCAACCTTGGCATGACTTGACCAGTGGAGGAGCACCTGCTCTGAAGCTATGATAGACAGGCAGAGCTTTGCAAGTGAGTGCTGAGTGCTATTGGTCAGTCTCCTGTCATTGGTGTCTGATGTGTGCAGGAGTGCTGAGGTCACAGAATCTTGGACTAAGATTGTGGAACTCCAAGAGGCAGTGACCTGGCAACGCATTGTTTAGGGTGTTGCTAGGTGACAAAGCCCTCTCAGATGAGTTGCTGAAACACAGAGGTTTCTTGGTGGTAGGCTCTAGTGTTTGGGTGACCACTTTGGAGAGATTTAGTTGACTTTAGGTCAAAGTTCTAGTGTTTGACAAAAAGAAGCAGCCAGGAGAAGAGGGGAGGATGAGGGGAGAAGGTGGTGTATACTGCTCGCCCCGCCCAGGCCCTCCAAATACAGGACCTCTACTACAACGCCTACCTCTACTAACCCAAAACCAAACCCTAACCCTAAACCTAACCCTTACCCAAACCCTAACCATAACTCTATCCCTAAACCTAACCCTAACCCTAAACCTTACCCTAATCCAAACGCACACCCTAACCCTAACCCTAACCCTAACCCTAAACCTAACCCAAGCCCTAACAGTAAACTTAGCCTAAAGTTAACCCTAACCCAAACGCTATATCTAACCCTAACCCTAACCCTAACCCTATTCCTAACCCTAACCCTTATCCAAACACTAACCTTATCGCAAACCCTCACCCTAAACCTAACCTAAACCCTAACCCTAACCGTAACACTAAGCCTAACCCAAACCCAAACCCTAATCCTAACACTATCCCTAACCCTAACCCTAACCCTGAACGTAACCCTAACCCAAACGCAAACCCTAACCCTAAACCTAACCCTAACCCAAACCCTAACCGTAACCCTAACCCTAACCCTAACGCTAACACAAACCCTAACCCTAACCCTAACCCTAACCCTATCCCAAACCCTAACTCTAACCCTAACCCTAACACAAACCCAAACCTTAACCCTAACCCTAACCCTAACGCAAACCCTAACCCTAACCCTAACCCTACCCCAAACCCAAACCCTAACCCTAACCCTAACCCTAACCCAAACACAAACCCAAACCCTAAACCTAACCCCAAACATAACCCAAACCCAAACCCTAACCCTAAACCCAACCCTTACCCAAACCCTAACCATAACCAGAACCCAAACCCTAACTCTATCCCTAAACCTAACCCTAACCCTAAACCTTACCCTAATCCAAACGCACACCCTAACCCTAACCCTAACCCTAACCCTAACCCTAGACCTAACCCAAGCCCTAACACTAACCTTAGCCTAAACTTAACCCTAACCCAAACGCTAAACCTAACCCTAACCCTAACCCTAACCCTAATCCTAACACTAACCCTTACCCAAACACTAACCTTATCGCAAACCCTCACGCTAAACCTAACCTAAACCCTAACCCTAACCCTAACACTAAACCTAACCCAAACCCAAACCCTAATCCTAACACTAACCCTAACCCTAAAGCTAAAACTCAACCTAAACCAAACGGAAATCCTAACCCTAACCCTAACCCTAACTCAAACCCTAACCCTAAACCTAACTCTAATACAAACCCTAACCCTAACCCTAACCCAAACCCAAACCGTAACCCTAACCATAACCCTAACCCATTCTCTACCCGTACCCTAACCTAAGACTAAACCTAATACTAAAGAAACCCCTAACCCTATACGTAACCCTTACCCTAACCCAAACAGTAACCCTAAAACTAACCATAACCCAAACCCTAACCCTAAACATAACCCTAACCCAAACCCTAACCCTAACCCTAAACCTAAACCTAACCCAAACCCTAACCCTAACCCTAAAGCAAATATTAACCCTAAACCTAACCCTAACCCACACGCTAACCCTAAACCTAACACTAGCCCAAAACCTAACCCTAAACCTAAACCTAACAAAAACCCTAACCCTAACCCAAACCCAAACCCAAACCCTAAACCTAACCCTAACCCTAACCCAAATTCTAACCGTAACTCTTACCCTAACCCTAAGCCTAAACCTAAACCTAACACTAACCCAAACCCTAACACTAACCCTAACCCTAACCCTAACCCAAACATTAAACCTAAACCTAACCCTAACCCAAACCGTAACACGAACCCTAACACAAACCCTAACCCTAAACCTAAGCCTAAGTCTAAGCCTAAGTCTAAACCTAACCCTAACACAAACACTAACCCTAACCCTAACCCTTACCTTAACCCTAACCCTTACCCAAACTCAAACCCTAACCCTAACCCTAACCCTAATCCAAACCCTAACCCTAACCAAAACCTTAACCCTAACCAAACCAAAACCTAACCCTTACACTAACCCTAACACCAAGCCTAATCCTAAACCAAACCCAAACAATAACCCTAATTCTCAACCTAACCCTGA
>JAJHUQ010000040.1:1742500-1745000 GCA_035773235.1 Eospalax fontanierii | reverse complement strand
GTAATCCTAACCCTAACCCAAACCCAAACCCTAACCCTAACCCTAACACAAAAACTAACCCTAACCAAAACCAAACCCTAACTCAAACCCTAAACCTAACCCTAACCCTAACATTAACCCTAACCGAAACCAAACCCTAACCTTAACCCTAACCCAAACGCAAACCCTTACACTAATCCTCACACTAACCCTAACCCAAACCGAAACCCAAACACTAAATCTAAACCTAACCCTAACCCTAACCCTAACCCAAAGCCTAAACCGAAACCTAACCCTAACCCAAATCCTCACACTAATCCTAAACCTAACACACACCCTAACCCTAACCTTAACCCTAACCCAAATCCAAACCCTAACCCTAACCCTAACACTAACCCAAACCCAAACCCTAACCGTAAACCTAACCCTAACCCTAACCCTAACCCTAACCCTAACCCTAATCCAAACCCTAACCCTAACCCTAACCCTAATCCAAACCCTAACCCTAACCCAAACCTTAACCCTAACCAAAACAAAACCTAACCCTTACACTAACCCTAAGCCCAAGCCTAATCCTAAACCAAACCCAAACAATAACCCTAATTCTCAACCTAAACCTAAGCGAAAACCTAACACTAACCCTAACCCAAACCATAACTCTATCCCAAAACCTAACCTTAAACCTAAACCAAACCCAAAACTTAACCCTAACACTAACCCGAACACTAAACCTAACCCTGACCCTAACCCTTACCCTAACCCTAAACCAAACCCAAACCCTAACCCTTACCCTAACCCTAACGCTAACACAAACCCTAACCCTAACCCTAACCCTAACCCTAACCCAAACCCTAAATCTAACCCTAACCGTAACCCAAACCCAAACCCTAACCCTAACCCTAACCCTAAACCAAACCCTAACCCTAACCGTAACCCAAACCCAAACCCTAAACGTAGCCCTAACCCTAACCCTAGCCGGAACCCTAACCCTAAACCTAAACATAAACCTAACCCAAACGCAAACCCTAACCCTATCCCTAAGCCTAACCCTTACCCTAACCCTATCCCTAACCCTAACGCTAACACAAACTCTAGCCCTAACCCTAACCCTAACCCCAAACCTAACTCTAACCCTAACCCTAACCCCAACCCAAACCCTAACCCTAACCCTAACCCTAACGCAAACCCTAACCCTAACCCTAAGCCTAACCCAAAACCTAACCCTAACCCAAACACAAACCCAAACCCTAATCCTAACCCTCAACATAACCCAAACCCAAACCCTAACCCTAAACCTAACCCTTACCCAAACCCTAACCATAACCAGAACCCAAACCAAAACTCGATAACTAAACCTAACCCTAACCCTAAACCTTACCCTAATCCAAATGCACACCCTAACCCTAACCCTAACCCTAACCCTAACCCTAACCCTAAACCTAACCCAAGCCCTAACAGTAACCTTAGCCTAAACTTAACCCTAACCCAAAGGCTATATCTAACCCTTACCCTAACTCTAAACCTAATCCTAACACTAACCCTTACCCAAACACTAACCTTATCGCAAACTCTCACCCTAAACCTAACCTAAACCCTAACCCTAACCCTAACACTAAACCTAACCCAAACCCAAACCCTAATCCTAACACTAACCCTAACCCTAAACCTAACACTCACCCTAAACCAAACGGAAACCCTAACCCTAACCATAAACCTAACTCAAACCCTAACCCTAAACCTAACTCTAATACAAACCCTAACCCTAACCCTAACCCAAACCCAAACCCTAACCCTAACCATAAACCTAACCCATCCTCTACCCGTACCCTAACCCTAACACTAAACCTAATACTAAGCAAACCCCTAACCCTATACCTAACCCTTACCCTAACGCAAACATTAACCCTAAAACTAACCCTAACCCAAACCCTAACCATGACCCAAACCCTAACCCTAACCCTAACCCTAACCCAAACCCTAACCCTAACCCTAACCCAAACATTAAACCTAAACCTAACCCTAACCCAAAGGCTAACCCTAAACCTAACCCTAGCCCAAAACCTAACCCTAAACATAAACCTAACACAAACCCTTACCCTAACCCAAACCCAAACCCAAACCCTAAACCAAACCCTAACCCTAACCCAAACTCTAACCGTAACTGTAACCCTAACCCTAACCCTAACCCTAAACCTAACACTAACCCAAACCCTAACACTAACCCTAACCCTAACCCTAACCCTAACCCTAACCCTAACCCAAACATTAAACCTAAACCTAACCCTAACCCAAACCCTAACACTAACCCTAACGCAAACCCTAACCCTAACCCTAAGCCTTAGCCTAAGCCTAAGTCTAAACCTAACCCTAACACAAACCCTAACCCTAACCCTAACCCTAACCCTAACCCTAACCCAAACTCAAACCCTAAACCTAATGCTAAGCCTAACCAAACCCTATCCCTAACCCTAACCTTTATCCAAACCCTAAATCTAACCCTAACCCTAACCAGAACCAAAAC
>JAJHUQ010000040.1:1735000-1737500 GCA_035773235.1 Eospalax fontanierii | reverse complement strand
CCGAACCCTAACCCTAAACTTAACACTAAAAAACTCTAACCCTAACCCTAAACCTAAACTTAAACCTAACCCTAACACAAACCCTAACCCTAACCCTAACCCTAACCCTAAAACTAAACCAAACCCAAATCCTAACCGCACCCCAAACCCTAAACCTAACCCTAACCCTAACCCAAACCCTAACCATAAGCCTAACCGTAAAACTACCTCTAACACAAATCCTTAACCCTAACCCTAACACTAACCCAAACCCTAACCCTAACCATAACTCTATCCCTAACCCAAACCCAAACACTAAGCCTAACCCAAATCCTAACCAAAACCCTGTCCCTGACCCTGACACAAACACTAACCCTAACCCTAACCCTAACACAAATCCTAACACAAACCCTAACCCAAACACTAAAGCTAACCCTAACCCAAACAAAAACCCTAACCCTAACCCTAAGCCTAAACCTAACCCAAACCCAAACCAAAACCCTAAACCTAAACCTAACCCTAACCCTAACCCAAACCCAAACCCTAATCCTAACCTTATCCAAACTCAAACCATAACACTAACCCTAACCCTCACCCTAAACCAAACCCTAACTCTAACCGTAACCCTAACCCTAACCCTAAACATAACCCTAACCCAAAACCAAACCCTAACCCTAACCGTAATACAAACCCTAACCTTAAAACTAACCCTAACCCAAACCCTACAATTAACCCTAAACCTAACCCTAACACTAACCCAAAACAAACCCTAAACCTAACCCTAACCCTCACCCTAACCCAAATCCAAACTCTAACCCTAACCCTAATGCTAACACTAACCTAACCCAAACCAAACTCTAAACCTAAACCTAACCCTAACCCTAACCCAAACCCTAACCATAACCACAATCCAAACCAGAACACTCTCCCTGAACAAAACCCTAACCCTAACCCTAATCCTAACCCTAACCCAAACCATAACCCTAATCCTAATCGTAACCCTAACCCTAAACCTAACACTAACCCAAACACTAACCCTAACCCTAACCTTAAACCTAACCCTATTCTAACCCTAACCCTAACCATAACGATAACCATAACCCAAACCCTAATCCCAGGGTAGCCTTGAACTGATAATCTGCCTGCCTCACCCCCAAGAGGTGAGTTGTACTTTTTTAAGAGCAAAGATTGGATTCAGCAACAATGAAAAAAGGAAAATATTTGCCCTTATAGAAAACGATGTCCAAAGTAGTTTTCTGATTCAAATGTAGCTTATAGTACTTAAGAATCCAATATCAATAATATGGTAATTTCTAGAAAGAATGAGATTGGTTATTTATGTAACCACGTGCAATACTGGCAAGAGCTGCAGAACTGGGAAGCAACCTTGGCATGACTTGACCAGTGGAGGAGCACCTGCTCTGAAGCTATGATAGACAGGCAGAGCTTTGCAAGTGAGTGCTGAGTGCTATTGGTCAGTCTCCTGTCATTGGTGTCTGATGTGTGCAGGAGTGCTGAGGTCACAGAATCTTGGACTAAGATTCTGGAACTCCAAGAGGCAGTGACCTGGCAACGCATTGTTTAGGGTGTTGCTAGGTGACAAAGCCCTCTCAGATGAGTTGCTGAAACACAGAGGTTTCTTGGTGGTAGGCTCTAGTGTTTGGGTGACCACTTTGGAGAGATTTAGTTGACTTTAGGTCAAAGTTCTAGTGTTTGACAAAAAGAAGCAGCCAGGAGAAGAGGGGAGGATGAGGGGAGAAGGTGGTGTGGACTGCTCGCCCCGCCCAGGCCCTCCAAATACAGGACCTCTACTACAACGCCTACCTCTACTAACCCAAAACCAAACCCTAACCCTAAACCTAACCCTTACCCAAACCCTAACCATAACTCTATCCCTAAACCTAACCCTAACCCTAAACCTTACCCTAATCCAAACGCACACCCTAACCCTAACCCTAACCCTAACCCTAAACCTAACCCAAGCCCTAACAGTAACCTTAGCCTAAACTTAACCCTAACCCAAACGCTATATCTAACCCTAACCCTAACCCTAACCCTAATCCTAACACTAACCCTTACCCAAACACTAACCTTATCGCAAACCCTCACCCTAAACCTAACCTAAACCCTAACCCTAACCCTAACACTAAACCTAACCCAAACCCAAACCCTAATCCCAACACTATCCCTAACCCTAACCCTAACCCTGAACGTAACCCTAACCCAAACGCAAACCCTAAAACTAAACCTAACCCTAACCCAAACCCTAACCGTAACCCTAACCCTAACCCTAACGCTAACACAAACCCTAACCCTAACCCTAACCCTAACCCTATCCCAAACCCTAACTCTAACCCTAACCCTAACCCAAACCCAAACCTTAACCCTAACCCTAACCCTAACGCAAACCCTAACCCTAACCCTAACCCTAACCCAAACCCAAACCCTAACCCTAACCCTAACCCTAACCCAAACACAAACCCAAACCCTAATCCTAACCCTAAACATAACCCAAACCCAA
>JAJHUQ010000040.1:1685000-1687500 GCA_035773235.1 Eospalax fontanierii | reverse complement strand
TAAACCTAATGCTAACCCTAACCCAAACCCTATCCCTAACCCTAACCCTTATCCAAACCCTAAATCTAACCCTAACCCTAACCCGATCCAAAACCCAAACCTACTCCAACCCCTGACCCTAACACTAACCCTAACCCAAACCCTAAACCTAACCCTAACCCTAACCCAAATATTAACCCTAAACCTAACACTAACCCTAACGCTAATCAATAAACCTAATCCTAACCTAAACCCTAACCTTAACCCTAACCTTAACCCAAACCCTAACCGTAATCCTAACCCTAACCCAAACCCAAACCCTAACCCTAACCCTAACACAAAAACTAACCCTAACCCAAACCCAAACCCTCACCGTAAACCTAACCCTAACCCTAACCCTAACCCTAACCCTAACCCTAACCCTAATCCAAACCCTAAGCCTAACCCTAACCCTAATCCAAACCCTAACCCTAACCCAAACCTTAACCCTAACCAAAACAAAACCTAACCCTTACACTAACCCTAACCCCAAGCCTAATCCTAAACCAAACCCAAACAATAACCCTAATTCTCAAACTAACCCTAAGCGAAAACCTAACACTAACCCTAACACAAACCATAACTCTATCCCAAAACCTAACCTTAAACCTAAACCAAACCCAAAACTTAACCCTAACACTAACCCTAACACTAAACCTAACCCTGACCCTAACCCTAACCCTAACCCTAACCCAAACCCAAACCCTAACCCTAACACAAAACCTAACCCTAACCCTAACCAAAACCCTGAACGTAACCCTAACCCAAACGCAAACCCTAACCCTAAACCTAACCCTAACCCAAACCCTAACCGTAACCCTAACCCTAACCCTAACGCTAACACAAACACTAACCCTAACCCTAACCCTAACCTTATCCCAAACCCTAACTCTAACCCTAACCCAAACCCAAACCTTAACCCTAACCCTAACCCTAACGCAAACCCTAACCCTAACCCTAACCCTAACCCAAACCCAAACCCTAACCCTAACCCTAACCCTAACGCTAACCCAAACACAAACACAAACCCTAATCCTAACCCTAAACATAACCCAAACCCAAACCCTAACCCTAAACCTAACCCTTACCCAAACCCTAACCATAACCAGAGCCCAAACCCTAACTCTATCCCTAAACCTAACCCTAACCCTCAACCGTACCCTAATCCAAACGCACACCCTAACCCTAACCCTAACCCTAACCCTAATCCTAAACTTAACCCAAGCCCTAACACTAACCTTAGCCTAAACTTAACCCTAACCCAAACGCTAAACCTAACCCTAACCCTAACCCTAACCCTAACCCTAATCCTAACACTAACCCTTACCCAAACACTAACCTTATCGCAAACCCTCACGCTAAACCTAACCTAAACCCTAACCCTAACCCTAACCCTAACACTAAACCTAACCCAAACCCAAACCCTAATCCTAACACTAACCCTAACCCTAAAGCTAAAACTCAACCTAAACCAAACGGAAATTCTAACCCTAACCCTAACCCTAACTCAAACCCTAACCCTAAACCTAACTCTAATACAAACCCTAACCCTAACCCTAACCCAAACCCAAACCGTAACCCTAACCATAACCCTAACCCATTCTCTACCCGTACCCTAACCTAACACTAAACCTAATACTAAACAAACCCCTAACCCTATACCTAACCCTTACCCTAACCCAAACATTAACCCTAAAACTAACCATAACCCAAACCCTAACCCTAAACCTAACCCTAACCCAAACCCTAACCCTAACCCTAACCCTAAACCTAACCCAAACCCTAACCCTAACCCTAACGCAAATATTAACCCTAAACCTAACCCTAACCCAAACGCTAACCCTAAACCTAACCCTAGCCCAAAACCTAACCCTAAACCTAAACCTAACAAAAACCCTAACCCCAACCCAAACCCCAACCCAAACCCCAAACCCAACCCTAACCCTAACCCAAACTCTAACCGTAACTGTAACTCTAATCCTAAGTCTAAACCTAAACCTAACACTAACCCAAACGCTAACACTAACCCTAACCCTAACCCTAACCCAAACATTAAAGCTAAACCTAACCCTAACCCAAACCGTAACACTAACCCTAACACAAACCCTAACCCTAACCCTAAGCCTAAGTCTAAGCCTAAGTCTAAACCTAACCCTAACACAAACCCTAACCCTAACCCTAACCCTAACCTTAAACCTAACCCTTACCCAAACTCAAACCCTAACCCTAACCCTAACACTAACCCTAACCGTAAACCTAAACCTAACCCTAACCCAAACCAAACCCTAACTCAAACCGTAAACCTAACCCTAACCCTAACATTAACCCTACCCGACACCACCCCCTCACCTTATCCCTAAACCAAACCCAACCCCTTACACTAATCCTTACCCTAACCCTAACCCAAACCCAAAACCAAACACTAAATCTAACCCTAAACCTAACCCTAGTCCAAAACCTAACCCTAAACCTAAACCTAACA
>JAJHUQ010000040.1:1672500-1680000 GCA_035773235.1 Eospalax fontanierii | reverse complement strand
TAACCTAAACCCTAACCCTAACCCTAACACTAAACCTAACCCAAACCCAAACCCTAATCGTAACACTAACCCTAAACCTAACCTTAACACTCAACCTAAACCAAACGGAAACCCTAACCCTAACCCTAACCCTAACCCTAACCCTAAACCTAACACTAACCCAAAGCCTAACACTAACCCTAACCCTAACCCTAACCCTAACCCTAACCCAAACATTAAACCTAAACCTAACCCTAACCCAAACCCTAACACTAACCCTAACACAAACCCTAACCCTAACCCTAACCCTAGCCTAAGCCTAAACCTAACCCTAACAGAAACCCTAAACCTAACCCTAACCCTAACCCTAAACCTAACCCTAACCCAAACTCAAACCCTAAACCTAATGCTAACCCTAACCCAAACCCTATCCCTAACCCTAACCCTTATCCAAACTCTAAATCTAACCCTAACCCTAACCCGAACCAAAACCCAAACCTAACCCAAACCCTGACCCTAACACTAACCCTAACCCAAACCCTAAACCTAACCCTAACCCTAACCCAAATATTAACCCTAAAACTAACACTAACCCTAACGCTAATCAATAAACCTAATCCTAACCTAAACCCTAACCTTAACCCTAACCTTAACCCAAACCCTAACCGTAATCCTAACCCTAACCCAAACCCAAACCCTAACCCTAACCCTAACACAAAAACTAACCCTAACCCAAACCCAATCCCTAACCGTAAACCTAACCCTAACCCTAACCCTAACCCTAACCCTAACCCTAACCCTAATCCAAACCCTAACCCTAACCCTAACCCTAATCCAAACCCTAACCCTAACCCAAACCTTAACCCTAACCAAAACAAAACCTAACCCTTACACTAACCCTAACCCCAAGCCTAATCCTAAACCAAACCCAAAGAATAACCCTAATTCTCAACCTAACCCTAAGCGAAAACCTAACACTAACCCTAACCCAAACCATAACTCTATCCCAAAACCTAACCTTAAACCTAAACCAAACCCAAAACTTAACCCTAACACTAACCCTAACACTAAACCTAACCCTGACCCTAACCCTAACCCTAACCCTAACCCAAACCCAAACCCTAACCATAACACAAAACGTAACCCTAACCCTAACCCTAACCCTGAACGTAACCCTAACCCAAACGCAAACCCTAACCCTAAACCTAACCCTAACCCAAACCCTAACCGTAACCCTAACCCTAACCCTAACGCTAACACAAACCCTAAACCTAACCCTAACATTAGCCCGATCCCAAACCCTAACTCTAACCCTAACCCTAACCCAAACCCAAACCTTAACCCTAACCCTAACCCTAACGCAAACCCTAACCCTAACCCTAACCCTAACCCAAAACCAAACCCTAACCCTAACCCTAACCCTAACCCAAACACAAACCCAAACCCTAATCCTAACACTAACCCTAACCCTAAAGCTAAAACTCAACCTAAACCAAACGGAAATCCTAACCCTAACCCTAACCCTAACTCAAACCCTAACCCTAAACCTAACTCTAATACAAACCCTAACCCTAACCCTAACCCAAACCCAAACCGTAACCCTAACCATAACCCTAACCCATTCTCTACCCGTACCCTAACCTAACACTAAACCTAATACTAAACAAACCCCTAACCCTATACCTAACCCTTACCCTAACCCAAACATTAACCCTAAAACTAACCATAAACCAAACCCTAACCCTAAACCTAACCCTAACCCAAACCCTAACCCTAACCCTAAACCTAACCCAAACCCTAACCCTAACCCTAACGCAAATATTAACCCTAAACCTAACCCTAACCCAAACGCTAACCCTAAACCTAACCCTAGCCCAAAACCTAACCCTAAACCTAAACCTAACAAAAACCCTAACCCTAACCCAAACCCAAACCCAACCCTAATACTAACCCTAACCCTAACCCAAACTCTAACCGTAACTCTAACCCTAACCCTAAGCCTAAACCTAAAACTAACACTAACCCTAACCCTAACCCTAACCAAACATTAAAGCTAAACCTAACCCTAACCCAAACCGTAACACTAACCCTAACACAAACCCTAACCCTAACCCTAAGCCTAAGTCTAAGCCTAAGTCTAAACCTAACCCTAACACAAACCCTAACCCTAACCCTAACCCTAACCTTAAACCTAACCCTTACCCAAACTCAAACCCTAACCCTAACCCTAACACTAGCCCTAACCGTAAACCCAACCCTAACCCTAACCCAAACCAAACCCTAACTCAAACCCTAAACCTAACCCTAACCCTAACATTAACCCTAACCGAAACCAAACCCTAACCTTAACCCTAAACCAAACCCAAACCCTTACACTAATCCTTACCCTAACCCTAACCCAAACCCAAAACCAAACACTAAATCTAACCCTAACTCTAACCCTAACCCTAATCCAAAGCCTAACCCGAAACCTAAACCTAACCCAAATCCTCACACTAATCTTATACCTAAATCTCAACAAAACCCTAACCTTAATGCTAACCCATATCCAAACCCTAACACTAACCCAAACCCAAACTCTAACCGTAAACCTAACCCTAACCCTAACCCTAACCCTAACCCTAACCCTAACCCAAACCCTAACCCTAACCCTAACCCTAATCCAAACCCTAACCCTAACCCAAACCTTAACCCTAACCAAACCAAAACCTAACCCTTACACTAACTCTAACACAAAGCCTAATCCTAAACCAAACCCAAACAATAACCCTAATACTCAACCTAACCCTGAGCGAAAACCTAACACTAACCCTAACCCAAACCATAACTCTATCCAAAAACCTAACCTTAAACCTAAACCAAAACCAATACTTAACCCTAACACTAACCCTAACACAAAACCTAACCCTAAAACAAACCCTCAGCCTAACCCTAACCCTAACCCAAACCCTAACTCTAACCCTAACCCTAAACCAAACCCAAACCCTAACACTAACCCTAACCCTAACCCAAACCCGAACCCTAACCCTAACCCAAACCCAAACCCTAAACCTAACCCTAACCCAAACCCAAACCCTAAACCTAACCCTAACCCTAACCGTAACCCTAACCCTAACCCTAAACCTAAACCTAAACGTAACCCTAACCCAAACGCAAACCCTAACCTTAACCCTAACCCTAACCCTAACCCAAACCCTAACCGTAACCCTAACCCTAACCTTAACGCTAACACAAACCCTAACCCTAACCCTAACCTTAACCCTAACACAAACCCTAACTCTAACCCTAACCCTAACCCAAACCCAAACCCTAACCCTAACCCTAACAATAACCCAAACCCTAACCCTAACCCTAACCCAAACCCAAACCCTAACCCTAACCCTAACCCTAACCCTAACCCAAACACAAACCCAAACCCTAACCCTAACCCTAAACATAACCCAAACCCAAAACTTAACCCTAAACCTAACCCTTACCCAAACCCTAACCATAACCAGAACCCAAACCATAACTCTATCCCTAAACCTAACCCTAACCCTAAACCTTACCCTAATAGAAACGCACACCCTAACCCTAACCCTAACCCTAAACCTAAACCTAACCCAAGCCCTAACCCTAACCTTAGCCTAAACTTAACTCTAACCAAAACGCTAAACCTAACCCTAACCCTAACCCTAACCCTAATCCTAACACTAACCCTTACCCAAACACTAACCTTTTCGCAAACCCTCACCCTAAACCTAACCTAAACCCTAACCCTAACCCTAAAACTAAACCTAACCCAAACCCAAACCCTAATCCTAACACTAACCCTAACCCTAACCTTAACACTCACCCTAAACCAAACGGAAACCCTAACCCTAACCCTAACTCAAACCCTAACCCTAAACCTAACTCTAATACAAACCCTAACCCTAACCCTAACCCAAACCCAAACCCTAACCCTAACCATAACCCTAACCCATCCTCTACCCGTACCCTAACCCTAACACTAAACCTAATACTAAACAAACCCCTAACATTATACCTAACCCTTACCCTAACCCAATCATTAACCCTAAAACTAACCCTAACCCAAACCCTAACACTAAACCTAACCCTAACCCAAACCCTAACCCTAAACCTAACCCTAACCCAAACCCTAAACCTAACCCTAACCCAAACATTAACCCTAAACCTAACCCTAACCCAAACGCTAACCCTAAACCTAACCCTAGCCCAAAACCTAACCCTAAACCTAACCCTAACACAAACCCTAACCTTAACCCAAAACAAAACCCAAACCCTAAACTTAACCCTAACCCTAACCCAAACTCTAAGCGTAACTCTAACCTAACCCTAACCCTAACCCTAAACCTAACACTAACCCAAAGCCCAACACTAACCCTAACCCTAAACCTACCGCAAACATTAAACCTAAACCTAACCCTAACCCAAACCCTAACACTAACCCTAACACAAACCCTAACCTTAACCCTAACCCTAGCCTAAGCCTAAACCTAACCCTCACAGAAACCCTAACCCTAACCCTAACCCTAACCCTAACCCTAAACCTAACCCAAACTCAAACCCTAAACCGAATGCTAACCCTAACCCAAACCCTATACCTCACGCTAACCCTTATCCAAACCCTAAATCTAACCCTAACCCTAACCCGAACCAAAACCTAAACCTAACCCAAACCCTGACCCTAACACTAACCCTAACCCAAATCCAAATCCTAACCGTAAACCTAACCCTAACCCAAACCTTAACCCTAACCAAAACAAAACCTAACCCTTACACTAACCCTAACCCCAAGCCTAATCCTATACCAAACCCAAACAATAACCCTAATTCTCAACCTATCCCTAAGCGAAAACCTAACACTAACCCTAACGAAACCATAACTCTATCCCAAAACCTAACCTTAAACCTAAACCAAACCCAAAACTTAACCCTAACAATAACCCTAACACTAAACCTAATCCTGACCCTAACCCTAACCCTAACCCTAACCCAATCCCAAACCCTAACCCTAACACAAAACCTAACCCTAAAACAAACCCTAAGCCTATTCCTAACCCTAACCATAAACCTAAAAGTAACCCTACAACAAACGCAAACCCTAACCCTAACCCAAAACCCAAACCCTAACCGTAACCCTAACCCTAACCCTAACGCTAACACAAACCCTAACCCTAAACCTAACCCAAACCCAAACCATAACCGTAAGCCTCACCCAAATCATAACCCTAATCCAAACCCTAACCCTAACCCAAACACTAACCGTAACCGTAACCCTAACCCTAACGCTAACACAAACCCTAACCCTAACCCTAACCCTAACCCTAACCCAAACCCTAAATCTAACCCTAAACCTAACCCAAACCCAAACCCTAACCCTAACCCTAACCCTAAACCAAACCCTAACCCTAACCCTAACCCAAACCCAAACCCTAAACCTAACCCTAACGCAAACCCTAACCCTAACCCTAACCCTAACCCTAACACAAACCCTAACCCTAACCCAAACACAAACACAAACCCTAATCCTAACCCTAAACATAACCCAAACCCAAACCCTAACCCTAAACCTAACCTTTACCCAAACCCTAACCATAACCAGAACCCAAACCATAACTCGATCCCTAAACCTAACCCTAACCCTAAACCTTACCCTAATCCAAACGCACACCCTAACCCTAACCCTAACCCTAACCCTAACCCTAAACCTAACCCAAGCCCTAACAGTAACCTTAGCCTAAACTTAACCCTAACCCTCACCCTAAACCTAACCTAAACCCTAACCCTAACCCTAGCACTAAACCTAACCCAAACCCAAACCCTAATCCTAACACTAACCCTAACCCTAACCCAAACACTCACCCTAAACCAAACGGAAACCCTAACCCTAACCCTAAACCTAACTCAAACCCTAACCCTAAACCTAACTCTAATACAAACCCTATCCCTAACCCTAACCCAAACCCAAACCCTAACCCGAACCATAACCCTAACCCATCCTCTACCCGTACCCTAACCCTAACACTAAACCTAATACTAAACAAACCCCTAACCCTATACATAACCCTTACCCTAACCCAAACATTAACCCTAAAACTAACCCTAACCCAAACCCTAACCATAACCCAAACCCTACCCCTACCCCTAACCCTAACTCAAACCTAACCCTAACCCTAACCCAAACATTAACCCTAAACCTAACCCTAACCCAAACGCTAACCCTAAACCTAACCCTAGCCCAAAACCTAACCCTAAACATAAACCTAACACAAACCCTAACCCTAACCCAAACCCAAACCCAAACCCTAAACCAAACCCTAACCCTAACCCAAACTCTAACCGTAACTCTAACCCAAACCCTAACACTAACCCTAACCCTAACCCTAACCCTAACCCAAACATTAAACCTCAACCTAACCCTAACCCAAACCCTAACACTAACCCTAACACAAACCCTAACCCAAACCCTACGCCTAAGCCTAAGTCTAAACCTAACCCTAACACAAACCCTAACCCTAACCCTAACCCTAACCCAAACTCAAACCCTAAACCTAATGCTAAGCCTAACCAAAACCCTATCCCTAACCCTAACCCTTATCCAAACCCTAAATCTAACCCTAACCCTAACCCGAACCAAAACCTAAACCTAACCCAAACCCTGACCCTAACCCTAACCCTAACCCTAACCCTAACCCTAACCCTAAACCAAACTCAAAACCTAAACGTAATGCTAAGCCTAACCCAAACCCTATCCCTAACCCTAACCCTTATCCAAACCCTAAATCTAAGCCTAACCCTAACCCGAACCAAAACCTAAACCTAACCCTAACCCTAACCCAAACCGAAACCCTAATGCTCACCCTAACCTTAAGCCTAACCCAAACCCTAACCCTAACCAAAACCCAAACCCAAACCCTAAACCTAACCCAACCCTAATTCTAACCCTAACCCAAACCCATTCCCTAACGCTAACCTAAGCCAAACCCAACCCCTAACCCTAACCCGAACCCTAACCCTAAACTTAACACTAAAAAACCCTAACCCTAAACCTAAACTTAAACCTAACCCTAACACAAACCCTAACACTAACCCTAACCCTAACCCTAAAACTAAACCAAACCCAAATCCTAACCCCACCCCAAACCCTAAACCCAACCCTAACCCTAACCCAAACCCTAACCATAAGCCTAACCCTAAAAGTACCTCTAACACAAATCCTTAACCCTAACCCTAACACTAACCCAAACCCTAACCCTAACCCTAACCCTTAATCTAACCCTAACCCTAACCCTAACTCGATCCCTAACCCAAACCCAAACACTAAGCCTAACCCTAATCCTAACCAAAACCCTGTCCCTGGCCCTGACACAAACACTAACCCTAACCCTAACCCTAACACAAATCCTAACCCAAACCCTAACCGAAACACTAAAGCTAACCCTAACCCAAACAAAAACCCTAACCCTAACCCTAAGCCTAAACCTAACCCAAACCAAAACCGAAAACCCTAAACCT
>JAJHUQ010000040.1:1662500-1665000 GCA_035773235.1 Eospalax fontanierii | reverse complement strand
TCGCAAACCCTCACCCTAAACCTAACCTAAACCCTAACCCTAACCCTAACACTAAACCTAACCCAAACCCAAACCCTAAACCTAACACTAACCCTAAACCTAACCCTAACACTCACCTAAACCAAACGGAAACCCTAACCCTAATCCTAACCCTAACTGAAACCCTAACCCTAAGCCTAAGCCTAAACCTACCCCTAACACAAACCCTAACCCATCCCTAACCATAACCCTAACCCTAACCCTAACCCAAACTCAAACCTAAACCTAATGCTAACCCTAACCCAAACCCTATCCCTAACCCTAACCCTTATCCAAACCCTAAATCTAACCCTAACCCTAACCCGAACCAAAACCTAAACCTAACCCAAACCCTGACCCTAACATTAACCCTAACCCAAACCCTAAACCTAACCCTAACCCTAACCCAAACCCAAACCCTTACACTAATCCTCACCCTAACCCTAACCCAAACCCAAACCCAAACACTAAATCTAACCCTAAACCTAACCCTAACCCTAACCCAAAGCCTAAACCGAAACCTAACCCTAACCCAAATCCTCACACTAATCCTAAACCTAACACACACGCTAACCATAACCTTAACCCTAACCCAAATCCAAGGCCTAACCCTAACCCTAACACTAACCCAAACCCAAACCCTAACCGTAAACCTAACCCTAACCCTACCCCTAACCCTTATTCTAACCCTAAGCCAAACCCTAAACCTAACCCTAACCCTAATCCAAACCCTAACCCTATCCCAAACCTTAACCCTAACCAAACCAAAACCTAAACCTTACACTAACCCTAACCCCAAGCCTAATACTCAACCAAACCCAAACAATAACCCTAATTCTCAACCTAACCCTAAGCGAAAACCTAACACTAACCCTAACCCAAACCATAGGTCGAAACCAAAACCAAACCCTAAACGTAAACCAAAAACAAAACATAACCCGAACACTAACCCTAACACTAAACCTAACCCTGACCCTAACCCTAAACCTAACCCTAATCCAAACACAAACCCTAAACCTAACACAAAACCTAACCCTAAAACAAACCCTAACCCTAAACTTAACCCAAACCCAAACCATAACCGTAACCCTCACCCAAACCATAACCCTAATCCTAACTCTAACCCTAACCCAAACCCTAACCGTAACCCTAACCCTAACCCTAACACAAACCCTAACCCTAACCCTAACCCTAACCCTAACCCAAACCCTAACTCTAACCCTAACCCTAACAAAAAACCCAAACCCTAACCCTAACCCTAACAATAACGCAAACCCTAACGCTAACCCTAACCCTAACCCAAACCCAAACACTAAACCTAACCCTAACCCAAACCCAAACCCTAAACCTAACCCTAACAATAACGCAAACCCTAACGCTAACTCTAACCCTACCTTAACCCTAACCCTAAACATAACCCAAACCCAAACCCTAACCCTAAACCTAACCCTTACCCAAACCCTAACCATAACCAGAACCCAAAACATAACTCTATCCCTAAACCTAACCCTATCCCTAAAACTTAATCTAATCCAAACGCACACCCTAACCCTAACCCTAACCCTAACCCTAAACCTAAACCTAACCCAAGCACTAACAGCAACCTTAGCCTAAACTTAACCCTAACCCAAACGCTAAACCTAACCGTAACACTAACCCTAACCCTAATCCTAACACTAACCTTTACCCAAACACTAACTTTATCGCAAACCCTCACCCTTAACCTAACCTAAACCCTAACCCTAACCCTAACCCTAACCATAACCCTAACCCAAATCCAAGGCCTAACCCTAACCCTAACACTAACCCAAACCCAAACCCTAACCGTAAACCTAACCCTAACCCTAACCCTAACCCTAACTCTAACCGTAAGCCAAACCCTACACCTAACCTTAACCCTAATCCAAACCCTAACCCTATCCCAAACCTTAACCCTAACCAAACCAAAACCTAACCCTTACACTAACCCTAACCCCAAGCCTAATCCTAAACCAAACAAAAACAATAACCCTAATTCTCAACCTAACCCTAAGCGAAAACCTAACACTAACCCTAACCCAAACCATAACTCTGTCCCAAAACCTAACCTTAAACCTAAACCAAACCCAAAACTTAACCCTAACACTAACCCTAACACTAAACCTAACCCTGACCCTAACCCTAAACCTAACCCTAACCCAAACACAAACCCTAAACCTAACACAAAACCTAACCCTAAAACAAACCCTAACCCTAAACCTAACCCAAACCCAAACCATAAACGTAACCCTCACCCAAACCATAACCCTAATCCTAACTCTAACCCTAACCCAAACCCTAACCGTAACCCTAACCCTAACCCTAACGCTAACACAAACCTTAACCCTAACCCTAACCCTAACCCTAACCCAAACCCTAACTCTAACCCTAACCCTAACCCAAACCCAAACCCTAACACTAACCCTAACAATAACGCAAACCCTAACGCTAACCCTAACCCTAA
>JAJHUQ010000040.1:1630000-1635000 GCA_035773235.1 Eospalax fontanierii | reverse complement strand
ACCCTAACCCTAACCCTAACCCTAACCCTAAACCAAACTCAAACCCTAAACCTAATGCTAACCCTAACCCAAACCCTATCCCTAACCCTAACCCTTATCCAAACCCTAAATCTAACCCTAACCCTAACCCGAACCAAAACCTAAACCTAACCCAAACCCTGACCCTAACACTAACCCTAACCCAAACCCTAAACCTAACCCTAACCCTAACCCAAATATTAACCCTAAACCTAACGCTAAACCTAACGCTAACCATAAACCTAACCCTAACCCAAACCCTAACCCTAACCTAAACCTAAACCCTAACCCTAATCCTAACCCTAACCCAAACCCTAACCCTAACCCTAACTCAAACCCTAACCCTAACCCTAACACTAACCCTAAACCTAAACCTAACCCTAACCCTAAGCCAAACCAAACCCTAACTCAAACCCTAAACCTAACACTAACCCTAACATTAACCCTAACCGAAACCAAACCCTAACCTTAACCCTAACCCAAAACGCAAACCCTTACACTAATCCTCACCCTTACCATAACCCAAACCCAAACCCAAACACTAAATCTAACCCTAACCCTAAGCCTAACCCTACCCCAAGGCCTAAAAAGAAACCCAACCCTAACCCAAATCCTCACACTAATCCTAAACCTAACACACACCCTAACCCTAACCTTAACCCTAACCCAAATCCAAACCCTAACCATAAACCTAACACTAACCCAAACCCAAACCCTAACCGTAAACCTAACCCTAACCCTAACCCTAACCCTAACCCTAACCCTAATCCAAACCCTAACCCTAACACTAATCCAAACCCTAACCCTAACCCAAACCTTAACCCTAACCAAACCAAAACCTAACCCTTACACTAACCCTAACCCCAAGCCTAACCCTAACCCAAACACAAACCCTAACCCTAATTCTCAACCTAACCCTAAGCGAAAACCTAACACTAACCCTAACCCAAAACATAACTCTATCCCAAAACCTTACCTTAAACCTAAACCAAACCCAAAACTTTACCCTAACACTAACCCTAACACTAAACCTAACCCTGACCCTAACCCTAACTCTAACCCTAACCCAAACCCAAACCCTAACCCTAACACAAAAGCTAACCCTAAACAAACCCTAACCCTATTCCTAATGCTAACCCTAAACTTAAAAGTAACCCTAACCCAAACACAAACCCTAACCCTAACCCTAACCCTAACCCAAACCCAAACCCTAACCGTAACCGTAACCCTAACCCTAATCCTAACGCTAACAAAAACCCTAACCCTAAACCTAACCCAAACCCAAATCATAACCGTAAGCCTCACCCAAACCATAACCCTAATCCTAACCCTAACACTAACCCAAACCCTAACCGTAACCGTAACCCTAACCCTAACGCTAACACAAACCCTAACCCTAAATCTAACCCTAACCCTAACCAAAACCCTAAATCTAACCCTAACCCTAACCCAAACACAAACCCTAACCCTAACCCAAACCCTAACCCTAACCCTAACCCTAACCCAAACCCAAACCCTAAACCTAACCCTAACCCTAACCCTAAGCCTAACCCTAACCCTAAACCTAAACGTAACCCTAAACCAAACGCAAACCCTAAACCTAACCCAAACCCTAACCGTAACCCTAACCCTAACCCTAACCCAAACCCTAAACCTAACCCAAACACAAACCCAAACCCTAATCCTAACCCTAAACATAACCCAAACCCAAACCCTAACCCTAAACCTAACACTTACCCAAACCCTAACCATAACTCTATCCCTAAACCTAACCCTAAACCTTACCCTAACCAAACGCACACCCAAAACCTAACCCTAACCCTAACCCTAACCCTAACCCAAACCCTAACTCTAACCCTAACCCTAATCCAAACCCAAACCCTAACCCTAACCCTAACCCTAACCCAAACCCAAACCCTAACCCTAACCCTAACCCTAACACTAAACCTAACCCTAACCCTAAACCTAACCCTTACCCAAACCCTAACCATAACCAGAACCCAAATCATAACTCTATCCCTAAACCTAACCCTAACCCTAAACCTTACCCTAATCCAAACGCACACTCTAACCCTAACCCTAACCCTAAACCTAAACCTAACCCAAGCCCTAACACTAACCTTAGCCTAAACTTAACCCTAACCCAAACGCTAAACCTAACGCTAACCCTAACCCTAACCCTAATCCTAACACTAACCCTTACCCAAACACTAACCTTATCGCAAACCCTCACCCTAAACCTAACCTAAACCATAACCCTAACCCTAACACTAAACCTAACCCAAACCCAAACCCTAATCCTAACACTAACCCTAAACCTAACCTTAACACTCACCCTAAACCAAACGGAAACCTTAAACCTAACCCTAACTCAAACCCTAACCCTAAACCTAACTCTAATACAAACCCTAACCCTAACCCTAACCCAAACCCAAACCCTAACCCTAACCATAACCCTAACCCATCCTCTACCCGTACCCTAACCCTAACACTAAACCTAATACTAAAAAAACCCCTGACACTATACCTAACCCTTACCCTAACCCAAACATTAACCCTAAAACTAACCCTAACCCAAACCTTAACCCTAAACCTAACCCTAACCCAAACCCTAACCGTAACCCTAACCCTAACCCAAACCCTAACCCTAACCCTAACCCAAACATTAACCCTAAACATAACCCTAACCCAAACGCCAACCCTAAACCTAACCCTAAAACTAACCCTAACACAAACCCTAACCTTACCCCAAAACCAAACCCAAACCCTAAACTTAAACCTAACCCTAAACCAAACTCTAACCGTAAATCTAATCCTAACCCAAACCCTAACCCTAAACCTAATACTAACCCAAAGCCTAACACTAACCCTAACCCTAACCCTAACCCTAACCCTAACCCAAACATTAAACCTAAACCTAACCCTAACCCAAACCCTAACACTAACCCTAACACAAACCCTAACCCTAACCCTAACCCTAGCCTAAGCCTAAACCTAACCCTAACAGAAACCCTAACCCTAACCCTAACCCTAACCCTAAACCTAACCCTAACCCAAACTCAAACCCTAAACCTAATGCTAACCCTAACCCAAACCCTATCCCTAACCCTAACCCTTATCCAAACCCTCAATCTAACCCTAACCCGAACCCGAACCAAAACCTAAACCTAACCCAAACCCTGACCCTAACACTAACCCTAACCTAACCCTAACCCTAACCCAAATATTCACCCTAAACCTAACGCTAACCCTAACGCTAACCATAAACCTAATCCTAACCCAAACCCTAACCCTAACCCTAACCTTAACCCAAACCCTAACCGTAATCCTAACCCTAACCCAAACCCAAACCCTAACCCTAACCCTAACTCAAAAACTAACCCTAACCCAAACCAAACCCTAACTCAAACCCTAAACCTAAACCTAACCCTAACATTAACCCTAACCGAAACCAAACCCTAAACTTAACCCTAACCCAAACGCAAACCCTTACACTAATCCTCACCCTAACCCTAACCCAAACCGAAACCCAAACACTAAATCTAAACCTAACCCTAACCCTAACCCTAACCCAAAGCCTAAACCGAAACCTAACCCTAACCCAAATCCTCACACTAATCCTAAAGCTAACACACACCCTAACACTAACATTAACCCTAACCCAAATCCAAACCCTAACCCTAAACCTAACACTAACCCAAACCCAAACCCTAACCGTAAACCTAACCCTAACCCTAACCCTAACCCTAACCCTAATCCAAACCCTAACCCTAACCCTAACCCTAATCCAAACCCTAACCCTAACCCAAACCTTAACCCTAACCAAAACAAAACCTAACACTTACACTAACCCTAACCCCAAGCTTAATCCTAAACCAAACCCAAACAATAACCCTAATTCTCAACCTAACCCTAAGCGAAAACCTAACACTAACCCTAACCCAAACCATAACTCTATCCCAAAACCTAACCTTAAACCTAAACCAAACCCAAAACTTAACCCTAACACTAACCCTAACACTAAACCTAACGCTTTCCCTAACCCTAACCCTAACCCTAACCCAAACCCAAACCCTAAGCCTAACACAAAACCTAACCCTAAAACAAACCCTAACCCTATTCCTAACCCTAACCCTAACCCTAACCCCAACGCTAACCCAAACCTAAACCCTAACCGTAACCCTAACCCTAACCCTAACCCTAACGCTAACACAAACCCTAACCCTAACCCTAACCCTAACCCTAACCCAAACCCTAAATCTAACCCTAACCCTAACCCAAACCCAAACCCTAACCCTAACCCTAACCCAAACCCAAACCCTAAACCTAACCCTAACCCTAACCCTAACCGTAACCCTAACCCTAAACCTAAACATAAACCTAACCCAAACGCAAACCCTAACCCTAACCCTAACCCAAACCCTAACCGTAACCCTACCCCTAACCCAAACCCAAACCCTAACCCTAACCCTAACCCTAACGCAAACCCTAACCCTAACCCTAACCTTAACCCAAACCCTAACCCTAACCCAAACACAAACCCAAACCCTAATCCTAACCCTCAACATAACCCAAACCCAAACCCTAACCCTAAACCTAACCCTTACCCAAACCCTAACCATAACCAGAACCCAAACCATAACTCGATCCCTAAACCTAACCCTAACCCTAATCCTTACCCTAATCCAAACGCACACCCTAACCCTAACCCTAACCCTAACCCTAACCCTAAACCTAACCCAAGCCCTAACAGTAACCTTAGCCTAAACTTAACCCTAACCCAAACGCTATATCTAAACCTTACCCTAACTCTAACCCTAATCCTAAGACTAACCCTTACCCAAACACTAACCTTATCGCAAAACCTCACCCTAAACTTAACCTAAACCCTAACCCTAACCCTAACACTAAACCTAACCCAAACCCAAACCCTAATGCTAACACTAACCCTAACCCTAACCCTAACACTCACACTAAACCAA
>JAJHUQ010000040.1:1622500-1625000 GCA_035773235.1 Eospalax fontanierii | reverse complement strand
CCTAACCCTAACCAGAACCAAAACCTAATCCTAACCCAAACCCTGACCCTAACCCTCACCCTAACCCTAACCCTAACCCTAACCCTAACCCTAACCCAAACTCTAACCCTAAACCTAATGCTAACCCAAACCCAACCCCTATCCCTAACCCTACCCCTTATCCAAACCCTAAATCTAACCCTAACCCTAACCCGAACCAAAACCTAAACCTAACCCTAACCCTAACCCAAACCGAAACCCTAGTGCTAACCCTTACCTTAAGCCTAACCCAAACCCTAACCCTAACCAAAACCCAAAACCAAACCCTAAATCTAACCCAACCCTAAATCTATCACTAACCCAAACCCACTCCCTAACCATAACCTAAGCCAAACCCAAACCCTAACCCTAACCCGAACCCTAACCCTAAACTTAACACTAAAAAACTCTAACCCTAACCCTAAACCTAAATTTAAACCTAACCCTAACACAAACCCTAACCCTAACCCTAACCCTAAAACTAAACCAAACCCAAATCCTAACCCCACCCCAAACCCTAAACCAAACCCTACCCCTAACCCAAACCCTAACCATAAGCCTAACCCTAAAACTACCTCTAACACAAATCCTTAATCCTAACCCTAACACTAACCCAAACCCTAACGCTAACCCTACCTCGATCCCTAACCCAAACCCAAACACTAAGCCTAACCGTAATCCTAACCAAAACCCTGTCCCTGACCCTGACACAAACACTAACCCTAACCCTAACCCTAACACAAATCCTAACACAAACCCTAACCCAAACACAAAACCTAACCCTAACCCAAACAAAAACCCTAACCCTAACCCTAAGCCTAAACCTAACCCAAACCCAAACCGAAACCCTAAACCTAAACCTAACCCTAACCCTAACCCAAACCCAAACCCTAATCCTAAGCTTATCCAAACTCAAACCATAACACTAACCCTAACCCTGACCCTAAACCAAACCCTAACTCTAACCGTAACCCTAACCCTAGCCCTAACCATAGCCCTAACCCAAAACCAAACCCTAACCCTAACCGTAACACAAACCCTAACCTTAAAACTAACCCTAAGCCAAACCCTACAATTAACCCTAAACCTAACCCTAACACTAACCCAAAACAAACCCAAAACCTAACCCTAACCCTCACCCTAACCCAAATCCAAACTCTAACCCTAACCCTAATGCTAACACTAACCTAACCCAAACCAAACTCTAAACCTAAACCTAACCCTAACCCTAACCCAAACCCTAACCATAACCAGAATCCAAACCACAACATTCTCCCTAAACATAACCCTAACCCTAACCCTAATCCTAACCCTAACCCAAAACATAACCCTAATCCTAATCGTAACCAGAACCCTAAACCTAACACTAACCCAAACACTAACCCTAACCCTAACCTTAAACCTAACCCTAACCCTAATTCTAACCCTAACCCTAACCATAACGATAACCATAACCCAAACCCTAATGCCACGGTAGCCTTGAACTGATAATCTGCCTGCCTCACCACCAAGAGGTGAGTTGTACTTTTTTAAGAGCAAAGATTGGATTCAGCAACAATGAAAAAAGGAAAATATTTTCCCTTATAGAAAACGATGTCCAAAGTAGTTTTCTGATTCAAATGTAGCTTATAGTACTTAAGAATCCAATATCAATAATATGGTAATTTCTAGAAAGAATGAGATTGGTTATTTATGTAACCTCGTGCAATACTGGCAAGAGCTGCAGAACTGGGAAGCAACCTTGGCATGACTTGACCAGTGGAGGAGCACCTGCTCTGAAGCTATGATAGACAGGCAGAGCTTTGCAAGTGAGTGCTGAGTGCTATTGGTCAGCCTCCTGTCATTGGTGTCTGATGTGTGCAGGAGTGCTGAGGTCACAGAATCTTGGACTAAGATTCTGGAATTCCAAGAGGCAGTGACCTGGCAACGCATTGTTTAGGGTGTTGCTAGGTGACAAAGCCCTCTCAGATGAGTTGCTGAAACACAGAGGTTTCTTGGTGGTAGGCTCTAGTGTTTGGGTGACCACTTTGGAGAGATTTAGCTGACTTTAGGTCAAAGTTCTAGTGTTTGACAAAAAGAAGCAGCCAGGACAAGAGGGGAGGATGAGGGGAGAAGGTGGTGTGGACTTCTCACCCCGCCCAGGCCCACCAAATACAGGACCTCTACTACAACGCCTACCTCTACTAACCCAAAACCAAACCCTAACCCTAAACCTAACCCTTACCCAAACCCTAAGCATAACTCTAACCCTAAACCTAACCCTAACCCTAAACCTTACCCTAATCCAAACGCACACCCTAACCCTAACCCTAACACTAACCCTAAACCTAACCCAAGCCGTAACAGTAACCTTAGCCTAAACTTAACCCTAACCCAAACGCTATATCTAACCGTAACCCTAACCCTAACCCTAATCCTAACACTAACCCTTACCCAAACACTAATCTTATCGCAAACCCTCACCCTAAACCTAACCTAAACC
>JAJHUQ010000040.1:1607500-1620000 GCA_035773235.1 Eospalax fontanierii | reverse complement strand
ACATTCTCCCTAAACATAACCCTAACCCTAACCCTAATCCTAACCCTAACCCAAAACATAACCCTAATCCTAATCGTAACCAGAACCCTAAACCTAACACTAACCCAAACACTAACCCTAACCCTAACCTTAAACCTAACCCTAACCCTAATTCTAACCCTAACCCTAACCATAACGATAACCATAACCCAAACCCTAATGCCACGGTAGCCTTGAACTGATAATCTGCCTGCCTCACCACCAAGAGGTGAGTTGTACTTTTTTAAGAGCAAAGATTGGATTCAGCAACAATGAAAAAAGGAAAATATTTTCCCTTATAGAAAACGATGTCCAAAGTAGTTTTCTGATTCAAATGTAGCTTATAGTACTTAAGAATCCAATATCAATAATATGGTAATTTCTAGAAAGAATGAGATTGGTTATTTATGTAACCTCGTGCAATACTGGCAAGAGCTGCAGAACTGGGAAGCAACCTTGGCATGACTTGACCAGTGGAGGAGCACCTGCTCTGAAGCTATGATAGACAGGCAGAGCTTTGCAAGTGAGTGCTGAGTGCTATTGGTCAGCCTCCTGTCATTGGTGTCTGATGTGTGCAGGAGTGCTGAGGTCACAGAATCTTGGACTAAGATTCTGGAATTCCAAGAGGCAGTGACCTGGCAACGCATTGTTTAGGGTGTTGCTAGGTGACAAAGCCCTCTCAGATGAGTTGCTGAAACACAGAGGTTTCTTGGTGGTAGGCTCTAGTGTTTGGGTGACCACTTTGGAGAGATTTAGCTGACTTTAGGTCAAAGTTCTAGTGTTTGACAAAAAGAAGCAGCCAGGAGAAGAGGGGAGGATGAGGGGAGAAGGTGGTGTGGACTTCTCGCCCCGCCCAGGCCCTCCAAATACAGGACCTCTACTACAACGCCTACCTCTACTAACCCAAAACCAAACCCTAACCCTAAACCTAACCCTTACCCAAACCCTAAGCATAACTCTAACCCTAAACCTAACCCTAACCCTAAACCTTACCCTAATCCAAACGCACACCCTAACCCTAACCCTAACACTAACCCTAAACCTAACCCAAGGCGTAACAGTAACCTTAGCCTAAACTTAACCCTAACCCAAACACTATATCTAACCGTAACCCTAACCCTAACCCTAATCCTAACACTAACCCTTACCCAAACACTAATCTTATCGCAAACCCTCACCCTAAACCTAACCTAAACCATAACCCTAACCCTGACACTAAACCTAACCCAACCCAAACCCTAATCCTAACACTAACCCTAACCCTAACCCTAACCCTGAACGTAACCCTAACCCAAACGCAAACCCTAACCGTAAACCTAATCCTAACCCAAACCCTAACCTTAACCCTAACCCTAACCCTAACGCTAACACAAACCCTAACCCTAACCCTAACCCTAACCCTATCCCAAACCCTAACTCTAACCCTAACCCTAACCCAAACCCAAACCTTAACCCTAACCCTAACCCTAACGCAAACCCTAACCCTAACCCTAACCCTAACCCAAACCCAAACCCTAACCCTAACCCTAAACCTAACCCAAACCCAAAACCTAACCCTAAACCTAACCCTTACCCAAACCCTAACCATAACCAGAACCCAAACCCTAACTCTATCCCTAAACCTAACCCTAACCCTAAACCTTACCCTAATCCAAACGCAAACCCTAACCCTAAACCTAACCCTAACCCCACCCCTAAACCTAAGCCAAGCCCTAACACTAACCTTAGCCTAAACTTAACCCTAACCCAAACGCTAAACCTAACACTAACCCTAACCCTAACCCTAATCCTAACACTAACCCTTACCCAAACACTAACCTTATCGCAAACCCTCACCCTAAACCTAACCTAAACCCTAACCCTAACCCTAACACTAAACCTAACCCAAACCCAAACCCTAATCCTAACACTAACCCTAACCCTAAAGCTAACACTCACACTAGACCAAACGGAAATCCTAACCCTAACCCTAACCCTAACTCAAACCCTAACCCTAAATCTAACTCTAATACAAACCCTAACCCTAACCCTAACCCAAACCCAAACCGTAACCCTAACCATAACCCTAACCCATTCTCTACCCGTACCCTAACCTAACACTAAACCTAATACTAAACAAACCCCTAACCCTATACCTAACCCTTACCCTAACCCAAACATTAACCCTAAAACTAACCATAACCCAAACCCTAACCCTAAACCTAACCATAACCCAAACCCTAACCCTTACCCTAAACCTAACCCAAACCCTAACCCTAACCCTAACGCAAATATTAACCCTAAACCTAACCCTAACCCAAACGCTAACCCTAAACCTAACCCTAGCCCAAAACCTAACCCTAAACCTAAACCTAACAAAAACCCTAACCCTAACCCAAACCCAAACCCAAACCCTAAACCTAACCCTAACCCTCACCCAAACTCTAACCGTAACTCTAACCCTAACCCTAAGCCTAAACCTAAACCTAACACTAACCCAAACCCTAACACTAACCCTAACCCTAACCCTAACCCAAACATTAAACCTAAACCTAACCCTAACCGAAACCGTAACACTAACCCTAACACAAACCCTAACCCTAACCCTAAGCCTAAGTCTAAGCCTAAGTCTAAACCTAACCCTAACACAAACCCTAATCCTAACCCTAACCCTAACCTTAACCCTAACCCTAACCCAAACTCAAACTCTAACCCTAACCCTAACACTAACCCTAACCGTAACCCTAACCCTAACCCTAACCCAAACCAAACCCTAACTCAAACCCTAAACCTAACCCTAACCCTAACATTAACCCTAACCGAAACCAAACCCTAATCTTAACCCTAACCCAAACCCAAACCCTTACACTAATCCTTACCCTAACCCTAACCCAAACCCAAAACCAAACACTAAATCTAACCCTAACCCTAACCCTAACCCTAATCCAAAGCCTAAACCGAAACCTAACCCTAACACAAATCCTCACACTAATCTTAAACCTAAACCACAACAAAACCCTAACCTTAACGCTAACCCATATCCAAACCCTAACCCTAACCCTAACACTAACCCAAACCCAAACTCTAACCGTAAAGCTAACCCTAACCCTAACCCTAACCCTAACCCTAACCCTAACCCAAAACCTAACCCTAACCCTAACCCTAATTCAAACCCTAACCCTAACCCAAACCTTAACCATAACCAAACCATAACCTAATCCTTACACTAACCCTAACACCAAGCCTAATCCTAAACCAAACCCAAACAATAACCCTAATTCTCAACCTAACCCTGAGCGAAAACCTAACACTAACCCTAACCCAAACCATAACTCTATCCAAAAACCTAACCTTAAACCTAAACCAAAACCAATACTTAACCCTGACACTAACCCTAACACAAAACCTAACCCTAAAACAAACCCTCACCCTAACCCTAACCCTAACACAAACCCTAACTCTAACCCTAACCCTAAACCAAACCCAAACCCTAACCCTAACCCTAACCCTAACCCAAACCTAACCCTAATCCTAACCCTAACCCTAACCCTAACCCTAACCCTAACCCTAAACCTAAAACTAAACGTAACCCTAACCCAAAGGCAAACCCTAACCCTAACCCTAACCCAAACCCAAACCCTAACCCTAACAATAACCGAAACCCTAACCCTAACCCTAACCCAAACCCAAACACTAACCCTAACCCTAACCCTAACCCAAACACAAACCCAAACCCTAACCCTAACCCTAAACATAACCCAAACCCAAACCCTAACCCTAAACCTAACCCTAACCAAACCCTAACCATAACCAGAACCCAAACCATAACTCTATCCCTAAACCTAACCCTAACCCTAAACCTTACCCTAACCCAAACGCACACCCTAACCCTAACCCTAAACCTAAACCTAACCCAAACCCTAACACTAACCTTAGCCTAAAATTAACCCTAACCCAAATGCTAAACATAACCCTAACCCTAACCCTAACCCTAATCCTAACACTAACCCTTACCCAAACACTAACCTTATCGCAAACCCTCACCCTAAACCTAACCTAAACCCTAACCCTAACCCTAACACTAAACCTAACCCAAACCCAAACCCTAATCCTAACACTAACCCTAACCCTAACCTTAAGACTCACCCTAAACCAAACGGAAGCCCTAACCCTAACCCTAACTCAAACCCTAACCCTAAACCTTACTCTAATACAAACCCTAACCCTAACCCTAACCCAAACCCAAACCCTAAACCTAACCCTAACCCTAACCAAACCCTAACCCTAACCCTAACCCAAACATTAACCCTAAACCTAACCCTAAACCAAACGCTAACCCTAAACCTAACCCTAGCCAAAACCTAACCCTAAACCTAACCCTAACACAAACCCTAACCCTAACCCAAAACCAAACCCAAACCCTAAACTTAACCCTAACCCTAACCCAAACTCTAACCGTAACCCTAACCCTAACCCTAACCCTAACCCTAAACCTAACACTAACCCAAAGCCTAACACTAACCCTAACCCTAACCCTAACCCTAACCCTAACCCAAACATTAAACCTAAACTAAACCCCAAGCCAAACCCTAACACTAACCCTAACACAAACCCTAACCCTAACCCTAACCCTAGCCTAAGCCTAAACCTAACCCTAACAGAAACCCCCACCCTAACCCTAACCCTAACCCTAACCCTAACCCAAACTCAAACCCTAAACCTAATGCTAACCCTAACCCAAACCCTATACCTCACCCTAACCCTTATCCAAATCCTAAATCTAACCCTACCCTAACCCGAACCAAAACCTAAACCTAACCCAAACCCTGACCCTAACACTAACCCTAACCCAAACCCAAATCCTAACCGTAAACCTAACCCTAACCCTAACCCTAACCCTAAACCTAACCCTAACCCTAGCCCTAAACCAAACTCAAACCCTAAACCTAATGCTAACCCTAACCCAAACCCTATACCTCACCCTAACCCTTATCCAAACCCTAAATCTAACCCTACCCTAACCCGAACCAAAACCTAAACCTAACCCAAACCCTGACCCTAACACTAACCCTAACCCAAACCCAAATCCTAACCGTAAACCTAACCCTAACCCTAACCCTAACCCTAATCCAAACCCTAACCATAACCCTAACCCTAATCCAAACCCTAACCCTAACCCAAACCCAAACCGTAACCCTAACCATAACCCTAACCCATTCTCTAACCGTACCCTAACCTAACACTAAACCTAATACTAAACAAACCCCTAACCCTATACCTAACCCTTACCCTAACCCAAACATTAACCCTAAAACTAACCATAACCCAAACCCTAACCCTAAACCTAACCATAACCCAAACCCTAACCCTAACCCTAAACCTAACCCAAACCCTAACCCTAACCCTAACGCAAATATTAACCCTAAACCTAACCCTAACCCAAACGCTAACCCTAAACCTAACCCTAGCCCAAAACCTAACCCTAAACCTAAACCTAACAAAAACCCTAACCCTAAACCAAACCCAAACCCAAACCCTAAACCTAACCCTAACCCTCACCCAAACACTAACCGTAACTCTAAACCTAACCCTAAGCCTAAACCTAAACCTAACACTAACCCAAACTCTAACACTAACCCTAACCCTAACCCTAACCCAAACATTAAACCTAAACCTAACCCTAAACGAAACTGTAACACTAACCCTAACACAAACCCTAACCCTAACCCTAAGCCTAAGTCTAAGCCTAAGTCTAAACCTAACCCTAACACAAACCCTAATCCTAATCCTAACCCTAACCTTAACCCTAACCCTAACCCAAACTCAAACCCTAACCCTAACCCTAACACTAACCCTAACCGTAACCCTAACCCTAACCCCAACCCAAACCAAACCCTAACTCAAACCCTAAACCTAACCCTAACCCTAACATTAACCCTAACCGAAACCAAACCCTAATCTTAACCCTAACCCAAACCCAAACCCTTACACTAATCCTTAACCTAACCCTAACCCAAACCCAAAACCAAACACTAAATCTAACCCTAACCCTAACCCTAACCCTAATCCAAAGCCTAAACCGAAACCTAACCCTAACCCAAATCCTCACACTAATCTTAAACCTAAACCACAACAAAACCCTAACCTTAACGCTAACCCATATCCAAACCCTAACCCTAACCCTAACACTAACCCAAACCCAAACTCTAACCGTAAACCTAACCCTAACCCTAACCCTAACCCTAACCCTAACCCTAACCCAAAACCTAACCCTAACCCTAACCCTAACTCAAACCCTAACCCTAGCCCAAACCTTAACCATAACCAAACGATAACCTAACCCTTACACTAACCCTAACACCAAGCCTAATCCTAAACCAAACCCAAACAATAACCCTAATTCTCAACCTAACCCTGAGCGAAAACCTAACACTAACCCTAACCCAAACCATAACTCTATCCAAAAACCTAACCTTAAACCTAAACCAAAACCAATACTTAACCCTAACACTAACCCTAACACAAAACCTAACCCTAAAACAAACCCTCACCCTAACCCTAACCCTAACACAAACCCTAACTCTAACCCTAACCCTAAACCAAACCCAAACCCTAACCCTAACCCTAACCCTAACCCAAACCTAACCCTAATCCTAACCCTAACCCTAACCCTAACCCTAACCCTAAACCTAACCCAAACCCTAACCCTAAACCCTAACTCTAACCCTAACCCTAAACCAAACCCAAATCCTAACCCTAAACTTAACCCAAACCTAACCCTAACCCTAACCCAAACCCAAACCCTAAACCTAAGCCTAACCCTAACCCTAACCCTAACCCTAACCCTAGCCCTAACCCTAACCCAAACACTAACCCTAACCCTAACCCAAACCCAAACCCTAAACCTAACCCTAACCCTAACCCTAACCCTAAACCTAAAACTAAACGTAAGCCTAACCCAAAGGCAAACCCTAACCCTAACCCTAACCCAAACCCAAACCCTAACCCTAACAATAACTGAAACCCTAACCCTAACCCTAACCCAAACCCAAACACTAACCCTAACCCTAACCCTAACCCAAACACAAAACCAAACCCTAACCCTAACCCTAAACCTAACCCTTACCCAAACCCTAACCATAACCAGAACCCAAACCATAACTCTATCCCTAAACCTAACCCTAACCCTAAACCTTACCCTAACCCAAACGCACACCCTAACCCTAACCCTAACCCTAAACCTAAGCCTAACCCAAACCCTAACACTAACCATAGCCTAAACTTAACCCTAACCCAAATGCTAAACATAACCCTAACCCTAACCCTAACCCTAATCCTAACACTAACCCTTACCCAAACACTAACCTTATCGCAAACCCTCACCCTAAACCTAACCTAAACCCTAACCCTAAACCTAACACTAAACCTAACCCAAACCCAAACCCTAATCCTAACACTAACCCTAACCCTAACCTTAACACTCACCCTAAACCAAACGGAAACCCTAACCCTAACCCTAACTCAAACCCTAACCCTAAACCTAACTCTAATACAAACCCTAACCCTAACCCTAACCCAAACCCAAACCCTAAACCTCACCCTAACCCTAACCAAACCCTAACCCTAACCCTAACCCAAACATTAACCCTAAACCTAACCCTAAACCAAACGCTAACCCTAAACCTAACCCTAGCCAAAACCTAACCCTAAACCTAACCCTAACACAAACCCTAACCCTAACCCAAAACCAAACCCAAACCCTAAACTTAACCCTAACCCTAACCCAAACTCTAACCGTAACCCTAACCCTAACCCTAACCCTAACCCTAAACCTAACACTGACCCAAAGCCTAACACTAACCCTAACCCTAACCCTAACCCTAACCCTAACCCTAACCCTAACGCAAACATTAAACCTAAACCAAACCCCAAGCCAAACCCTAACACTAACCCTAACACAAACCCTAACCCTAACCCTAACCCTAGCCTAAGCCTAAACCTAACCCTAACAGAAACCCTAACACTAACCCTAACCCTAACCCTAACCCTAACCCTAACCCAAACTCAAACCCTAAACCTAATGCTAACCCTAACCCAAACCCTATACCTCACCCTAACCCTTATCCAAACCCTAAATCTAACCCTACCCTAACCCGAACCAAAACCTAAACCTAACCCAAACCCTGACCCTAACACTAACCCTAACCCAAACCCAAATCCTAACCGTAAACCTAACCCTAACCCTAACCCTAACCCTAAACCTAACCCTAACCCTAGCCCTAACCCAAACTCAAACCCTAAACCTAATGCTAACCCTAACCCAAACCCTATACCTCACCCTAACCCTTATCCAAACCCTAAATCTAACCCTACCCTAACCCGAACCAAAACCTAAACGTAACCCAAACCCTGACCCTAACACTAACCCTAACCCAAACCCAAATCCTAACCGTAAACCTAACCCTAACCCTAACCCTAAACCTAATCCAAACCCTAACCATAACCCTAACCCTAATCCAAACCCTAACCCTAACCCAAACCCAAACCGTAACCCTAACCCTAACCCTAACCAAACCCTAACCCTACCCCTAACCCAAAAATTAACCCTAAACCTAACCCTAACGCAAACGCTAACCCTAAACCTAACCCTAGCCCAAAACCTAACCCTAATCCTAACCCTAACACAAACCATAACCCTAAACCAAAACCAAACCCAAACCCTAAACTTAACCCTAACCCTAACCCAAACTCTAACCGTAACTCTAACCCTAACCCTAAGCCTAAACCTAAACCTAACACTAACCCAAACATTAAACCTAAACCTAACCCTAACCGAAACCGTAACACTAACCCTAACGCAAACGCTAACCCTAACCCTAAGCCTAAGTCTAAGCCTAAGTCTAAACCTAACCCTAACACAAACCCTAATCCTAACCCTAACCCTAACCTTAACCCTAACCCTAACCCAAACTCAAACCCTAACCCTAACCGTAACCCTAACCCTAACCCTAACCCAAACCAAACCCTAACTCAAACCCTAAACCTAACCCTAACCCTAACATTAACCCTAACCGAAACCAAACCCTAATCTTAACCCTAATCCAAACCCAAACCCTTACACTAATCCTTACACTAACCCTAACCCAAACCCAAAACCAAACACTAAATCTAACCCTAACCCTAACCCTAACCCTAATCCAAAGCCTAAACCGAAACCTAACCCTAACCCAAATCCTCACACTAATCTTAAACCTAAACCACAACAAAACCCTAACCTTAACGCTAACCCATATCCAAACCCTAACCCTAACCCTAACACTAACCCAAACCCAAACTCTAACCGTAAACCTAACCCTAACCCTAACCCTAACCCTAACCCTAACCCTAACCCAAAACCTAACCCTAACCCTAACCCTAATTCAAACCCTAACCCTAACCCAAACCTTAACCATAACCAAACCATAACCTAACCCTTACACTAACCCTAACACCAAGCCTAATCCTAAACCAAACCCAAACAATAATCCTAATTCTCAACCTAGCCCAGAGCGAAAACCTAACACTAACGCTAACCCAAACCATAACTCTATCCAAAAACCTAACCTTAAACCTAAACCAAAACCAATACTTAACCCTAACACTAACCCTAACACAAAACCTAACCCTAAAACAAACCCTCACCCTAACCCTAACCCTAACACAAACCCTAACTCTAACCCTAACCCTAAACCAAACCCAAACCCTAACCCTAACCCTAACCCTAACCCAAACCTAACCCTAATCCTAACCCTAACCCTAACCCTAACCCTAACCCTAAACCTAACCCAAACCCTAACCCTAAACCCTAACTCTAACCCTAACCCTAAACCAAACCCAAATCCTAACCCTAACCTTAACCCAAACCTAACCCTAACACTAACCCAAACCCAAACCCTAAACCTAAGCCTAACCCTAACCCTAACCCTAACCCTAACCCTAACCCTAACCCTAACCCAAACACTAACCCTAACCCTAACCCAAACCCAAACCCTAAACCTAACCCTAACCCTAACCCTAACCCTAAACCTAAAACTAAACGTAACCCTAAACCAAAGGCAAACCCTAACCCTAACCCTAACCCAAACCCAAACCCTAACCCTAACAATAACTGAAACCCTAACCCTAACCCTAACCCAAACCCAAACACTAACCCTAACCCTAACCCTAACCCAAACACAAAACCAAACCCTAACCCTAACCCTAAACCTAACCCTTACCCAAACCCTAACCATAACCAGAACCCAAACCATAACTCTATCCCTAAACCTAACCCTAACCCTAAACCTTACCCTAACCCAAACGCACACCCTAACCCTAACCCTAACCATAAACCTAAACCTAACCCAAACCCTAACACTAACCTTAGCCTAAGCTTTACTCTAACCCTAATGCTAATCATAACCCTAACCCTAACCCTAACCCTAATCCTAACACTAACCCTTACCCTAACCCTAACCTTATCGCAAACCCTAACCCTAAACATAACCTTAACCCTATCCCTAACCCTAACACTAAACCTAACCCAAACCCATCCCTAATCCTAACACTAACCCTAACCCTAACCTTAACACTCACCCTAAACCAAACGGAAACCCTAACCCTAACCCTAACTCAAACCCTAACCCTAAACCTAAGTCTAATACAAACCCTAACCCTAACCCTAACCCAAACCCAAACCCTAAACCTAACCCTAACCCTACCCAAACCCTAACCCTAACCCTAACCCAAACATTAACCCTAAACCTAACCCTAAACCAAAAGCTAACCCTAAACCTAACCCTAGCCAAAACCTAACCCTAAACCTAACCCTAACACAAACCCTAACCCTAACCCAAAACCAAACCCAAACCCTAAACTTAACCCTAACCCTAACCCAAACTCTAACCGTAACCCTAACCCTAACCCTAACCCTAACCCTAAACCTAACACTGACCCAAAGCCTAACACTAACCCTAACCCTAACCCTAACCCTAACCCTAACCCTAACCCTAACCCTAACGCAAACATTAAACCTAAACCAAACCCCAAGCCAAACCCTAACACTAACCCTAACACAAACCCTAACCCTAACCCTAACCCTAGCCTAAGCCTAAACCTAACCCTAACAGAAACCCTAACCCTAACCCTAACCCTAACCCTAACCCTAACCCAAACTCAAACCCTAAACCTAATGCTAACCCTAACCCAAACCCTATACCTCACCCTAACCCTTATCCAAACCCTAAATCTAACCCTACCCTAACCCGAACCAAAACCTAAACCTAACCCAAACCCTGACCCTAACACTAACCCTAACCCAAACCCAAATCCTAACCGTAACCCTAACCCTAACCCTAACCCTAACCCTAAACCTAACCCTAACCCTAGCCCTAACCCAAACTCAAACCCTAAACCTAATGCTAACCCTAACCCAAACCCTATACCTCACCCTAACCCTTATCCAAACCCTAAATCTAACCCTACCCTAACCCGAACCAAAACCTAAACCTAACCCAAACCCTGACCCTAACACTAACCCTAACCCAAACCCAAATCCTAACCGTAAACCTAACCCTAACCCTAACCCTAACCCTAATCCAAACCCTAACCATAACCCTAACCCTAATCCAAACCCTAACCCTAACCCAAACCCAAACCGTAACCCTAACCCTAACCCTAACCAAACCCTAACCCTACCCCTAACCCAAAAATTAACCCTAAACCTAACCCTAACGCAAACGCTAACCCTAAACCTAACCCTAGCCCAAAACCTAACCCTAATCCTAACCCTAACACAAACCCTAACCCTAAACCAAAACCAAACCCAAACCCTAAACTTAACCCTAACCCTAACCCAAACTCTAACCGTAACTCTAACCCTAACCCTAAGCCTAAAGCTAACACTAACCCTAACCCAAACATTAAACCTAAACCTAACCCTAACCGAAACCGTAACACTAACCCTAACACAAACCCTAACCCTAACCCTAAGCCTAAGTCTAAGCCTAAGTCTAAACCTAACCCTAACACAAACCCTAATCCTAACCCTAACCCTAACCTTAACCCTAACCCTAACCCAAACTCAAACCCTAACCCTAACCCTAACCGTAACCCTAACCCTAACCCTAACCCAAACCAAACCCTAACTCAAACCCTAAACCTAACCCTAACCCTAACATTTACCCTAACCGAAACCAAACCCTAATCTTAACCCTAATCCAAACCCAAACCCTTACACTAATCCTTACACTAACCCTAACCCAAACCCAAAACCAAACACTAAATCTAACCCTAAGCCTAACCCTAACCCTAATCCAAAGCCTAAACCGAAACCTAATCCTAACCCAAATCCTCACACTAATCTTAAACCTAAACCACAACAAAACCCTAACCTTAACGCTAACCCATATCCAAACCCTAACCCTAACCCTAACACTAACCCAAACCCAAACTCTAACCCTAAACCTAACCCTAACCCTAACCCT
>JAJHUQ010000040.1:1597500-1602500 GCA_035773235.1 Eospalax fontanierii | reverse complement strand
TAAACCTAACCCTAACCCTAACCCTAACCCTAATCCAAACCCTAACCATAACCCTAACCCTAATCCAAACCCTAACCCTAACCCAAACCCAAACCGTAACCCTAACCATAACCCTAACCCATTCTCTACCCGTACCCTAACCTAACACTAAACCTAATACTAAACAAACCCCTAACCCTATACCTAACCCTTACCCTAACCCAAACATTAACCCTAAAACTAAAGATAACCCAAACCCTAACCCTAAACCTAACCATAACCCAAACCCTAACCCTAACCCTAAACCTAACCCAAACCCTAACCCTAACCCTAACGCAAATATTAACCCTAAACCTAACCCTAACCCAAACGCTAACCCTAAACCTAACCCTAAACCTAAACCTAACAAAAACCCTAACCCTAACCCAAACCCAAACCCAAACCCTAAACCTAACCCTAACCCTCACCCAAACACTAACCGTAACTCTAACCCTAACCCTAAGCCTAAACCTAAACCTAACACTAACCCAAACTCTAACAATAACCCTAACCCTAACCCTAACCCAAACATTAAACCTAAACCTAACCCTAACCGAAACCGTAACACTAACCCTAACACAAACCCTAACCCTAACCCTAAGCCTAAGTCTAAGCCTAAGTCTAAACCTAACCCTAACACAAACCCTAATCCTAACCCTAACCCTAACCTTAACCCTAACCCTAACCCAAACTCAAACCCTACCCCTAGCCCTACCACTACCCCTAACCGTCACCCTAACCCTAACCCTAACCCAAACCAAACCCTAACTCAAACCCTAAACCTAACCCTAACCCTAACATTAACCCTAACCGAAACCAAACCCTAATCTTAACCCTAACCCAAACCCAAACCCTTACACTAATCCTTACCCTAACCCTAACCCAAACCCAAAACCAAACACTAAATCTAACCCTAACCCTAACCCTAACCCTAATCCAAAACCTAAACCGAAACCTAACCCTAACCCAAATCCTCACACTAATCTTAAACCTAAACCACAACAAAACCCTAACCTTAACGCTAAGCCATATCCAAACCCTAACCCTAACCCTAACACTAACCCAAACCCAAACTCTAACCGTAAACCTAACCCTAACCCTAACCCTAACCCTAACCCTAACCATAACCAAACCATAACCTAACCCTTACACTAACCCTAACACCAAGCCTAATCCTAAACCAAACCCAAACAATAACCCTAATTCTCAACCTAACCCTGAGCGAAAACCTAACACTAACCCTAACCCAAACCATAACTCTATCCAAAAACCTAACCTTAAACCTAAACCAAAACCAATACTTAACCCTAACACTAACCCTAACACAAAACCTAACCCTAAAACAAACCCTCACCCTAACCCTAACCCTAACACAAACCCTAACTCTAACCCTAACCCTAAACCAAACCCAAACCCTAACCCTAACCCTAACCCTAACCCAAACCTAACCCTAATCCTAACCCTAACCCAAACCCTAACCCTAACCTTAACCCTAACCCTTAACCTAAACCCTAACTCTAACCCTAACCCTAAACCAAACCCAAATCCTAACCCTAACCTTAACCCAAACCTAACCCTAACCCTAACACAAACCCAAACCCTAAACCTAACCCTAACCCTAACCCTAACCCTAACCCTAACCCTAACCCAAACACTAACCCTAACCCTAACCCAAACCCAAACCCTAAACCTAACCCTAACCCTAACCCTAACCCTAACCCTAACCCTAAACCTAAAACTAAACGTAACCCTAACCCAAAGGCAAACCCTAAACCTAACCCTAACCCAAACCCAAACCCTAACCCTAACAATAACCGAAACCCTAACCCTAACCCTAACCCAAACCCAAACACTAACCCTAACCCTAAACCTAACCCAAACACAAACCCAAACCCTAACCCTAACCCTAAACATAACCCAAACCCAAACCCTAACCCTAAACCTAACCCTTACCCAAACCCTAACCATAACCAGAACCCAAACCATAACTCTATCCCTAACCTAACCCTAACCCTAAACCTTACCCTAACCCAAACGCACACCCTAACCCTAACCCTAACCCTAAACCTAAACCTAACCCAAACCCTAACACTAACCTTAGCCTAAACTTAACCCTAACCCAAATGCTAAACATAACCCTAACCCTAACCCTAACCCTAATCCTAACACTAACCCTTACCCAAACACTAACCTTATCGCAAACCCTCACCCTAAACCTAACCTAAACCCTAACCCTAACCCTAACACTAAACCTAACCCCAACCCAAACCCTAATCCTAACACTAACCCTAACCCTAACCTTAACACTCACCCTAAACCAAACGGAAACCCTAACCCTAACCCTAACTCAAACCCTAACCCTAAACCTAACTCTAATACAAACCCTAACCCTAACCCTAACCCAAACCCAAACCCTAAACCTAACCCTAACCCTAACCAAACCCTAACCCTAACCCTAACCCAAACATTAACCCTAAACCTAACCCTAAACCAAACGCTAACCCTAAACCTAACCCTAGCCAAAACCTAACCCTAAACCTAACCCTAACACAAACCCTAACCCTAACCCAAAACCAAACCCAAACCCTAAACTTAACCCTAACCCTAACCCAAACTCTAACCGTAACCCTAACCCTAACCCTAACCCTAACCCTAAACCTAACACTAACCCAAAGCCTAACACTAACCCTAACCCTAACCCTAACCCTAACCCTAATCCTAACCCTAACCCTAACACAAACATTAAACCTAAACCAAACCCCAAGCCAAACCCTAACACTAACCCTAACACAAACCCTAACCCTAACCCTAACCCTAGCCTAAGCCTAAACCTAACCCTAACAGAAACCCTAACCCTAACCCTAACCCTAACCCTAACTCTAACCCTAACCCAAACTCAAACCCTAAACCTAATGCTAACCCTAACCCAAACCCTATACCTCACCCTAACCCTTATCCAAACCCTAAATCTAACCCTACCCTAACCCGAAACAAAACCTAAACCTAACCCAAACCCTGACCCTAACACTAACCCTAACCCAAACCCAAATCCTAACCGTAAACCTAACCCTAACCCTAACCCTAACCCTAAACCTAACCCTAACCCTAGCCCTAACCCAAACTCAAACCCTAAACCTAATGCTAACCCTAACCCAAACCCTATACCTCACCCTACCCCTTATCCAACCCCTAAATCTAACCCTACCCTAACCCGAACCAAAACTTAAACCTAACCCAAACCCTGACCCTAACACTAACCCTAACCCAAACCCAAATCCTAACCGTAAACCTAACCCTAACCCTAACCCTAACCCTAATCCAAACCCTAACCATAACCCTAACCCTAATCCAAACCCTAACCCTAACCCAAACCCAAACCGTAACCCTAACCCTAACCCTAACAAAACCCTAACCCTACCCCTAACCCAAAAATTAACCCTAAACCTAACCCTAACGCAAACGCTAACCCTAAACCTAACCCTAGCCCAAAACCTAACCCTAATCCTAACCCTAACACAAACCCTAACCCTAACCCAAAACCAAACCCAAACCCTAAACTTAACCCTAACCCTAACCCAAACTCTAACCGTAACTCTAACCCTAACCCTAAGCCTAAACCTCAACCTAACACTAACCCAAACCCTAACACTAAAGCTAACCCTAACCCTAACCCAAACATTAAACCTAAACCTAACCCTAACCGAAACCGTAACACTAACCCTAACACAAACCCTAACCCTAACCCTAAGCCTAAGTCTAAGCCTAAGTCTAAACCTAACCCTAACACAAACCCTAATCCTAACCCTAACCCTAACCTTAACCCTAACCCTAACCCAAACTCAAACCCTAACCCTAACCCTAACACTAACCCTAACCGTAACCCTAACCCTAACCCTAACCCAAATCAAACCCTAACTCAAACCCTAAACCTAACCCTAACCCTAACATTAACCCTAACCGAAACCAAACCCTAATCTTAACCCTAACCCAAACCCAAACCCTTACACTAATCCTTACCCTAACCCTAACCCAAACCCAAAACCAAACACTAAATCTAACCCTAACCCTAACCCTAACCCTAATCCAAAGCCTAAACCGAAACCTAACCCTAAACCAAATCCTCACACTAATCTTAAACCTAAACCACAACAAAACCCTAACCTTAACGCTAACCCATATCCAAACCCTAACCCTAACCCTAACACTAACCCAAACCCAAACTCTAACCGTAAACCTAACCCTAACCCTAACCCTAACCCTAACCCTAACCCTAACCCAAAACCTAACCCTAACCCTAACCCTAATTCAAACCCTAACCCTAACCCAAACCTTAACCATAACCAAACCATAACCTAACACTTACACTAACCCTAACACCAAGCCTAATCCTAAACCAAACCCAAACAATAACCCTAATTCTCAACCTAACCCTGAGCGAAAACCTAACACTAACCCTAACCCAAACCATAACTCTATCCAAAAACCTAACCTTAAACCTAAACCAAAACCAATACTTAACCCTAACACTAACCCTAACACAAAACCTAACCCTAAAACAAACCCTCACCCTAACCCTAACCCTAACACAAACCATAACTCTAACCCTAACCCTAAACCTAACCCCAACCCTAACCCTAACCCTAACCCTAACCCAAACCTAACCCTAATCCTAACCCTAACCCTAACCCTAACCCTAACCCAAACACAAACCCAAACCCTAATCCTAACCCTAAACATAACCGAAACCCAAACCCTAACCCTAAACCTAACCCTTACCCAAACCCTAACCATAACCAGAACCCAAACCATAACTCAATCCCTAAGCCCAACCCTAACCCTAAACCTTCCCCTAATCCAACCGCACACCCTAACCCTAACCCTAACCCTAACCCTAAACCTAACCCAAGCCCTAACAGTAACCTTAGCCTAAACTTAACCCTAACCCTCACCCTAAATCTAACCTAAACACTAACCCTAACCCT
>JAJHUQ010000040.1:1585000-1592500 GCA_035773235.1 Eospalax fontanierii | reverse complement strand
CTAAACCTAACACTAACCCAAACACTAACCCTAACCCTAACCTTAAACCTAACCCTAACCCTAATTCTAACCCTAACCCTAACCATAACGATAACCATAACCCATACCCTAATCCCAGGGTAGCCTTCAACTGATAATCTGCCTGCCTCACCCCCAAGAGGTGAGTTGTACTTTTTTAACAGCAAGATTGGATTCAGCAACAATGAAAAAAGGAAAATATTTTCCCTTATAGAAAACGATGTCCAAAGTAGTTTTCTGATTCAAATGTAGCTTATAGTACTTAAGAATCCAATATCAATAATATGGTAATTTCTAGAAAGAATGAGATTGGTTATTTATGTAACCACGTGCAATACTGGCAAGAGCTGCAGGACTGGGAAGCAACCTTGGCATGACTTGACCAGGGGAGGAGCACCTGCTCTGAAGCTATGATAGACAGGCAGAGCTTTGCAAGTGAGTGCTGAGTGCTATTGGTCAGTCTCCTGTCATTGGTGTCTGATGTGTGCAGGAGTGCTGAGGTCACAGAATCTTGGACTAAGATTCTGGAACTCCAAGAGGCAGTGACCTGGCAAAGCATTGTTTAGGGTGTTGCTAGGTGACAAAGCCCTCTCAGATGAGTTGCTGAAACACAGAGGTTTCTTGGTGGTAGGCTCCAGTGTTTGGGTGACCAGTTTGGAGAGATTTAGTTGACTTTAGGTCAAAGTTCTAGTGTTTGACAAAAAGAAGCAGCCAGGAGAAGAGGGGAGGACGAGGGGAGAAGGTGGTGTGGCCTGCTCGCCCTGCCCAGGCCCTCCATATACAGGACCTCTACTACAACGCCTACCTCTACTAACCCTAACCCTAAACCTAACCCTAACCCTAACCCTAACCCTAATCCTAACCCAAACTCAAACCCTAACCCTAACCCTAACCCTAACCCTAACCCAAACTCAAACCCTAACCCTAACCCTAACCCTAACCCAAACTCAAACCCTAACCCTAACCCTAACACAAACCCTAACCCAAACCCTAACCCTAACCTTAACCCTAACCCTAACCCTAACCCTAACCCAAACTCAAACCCTAACCCTAACCCTAACGCTAACCCTAACCCTAAACCTAACCCTAACACTAACCCAAACCAAACCCTAAATCAAACCCTATACCCTAACATTAACCCTAACCAAAACCAAACCCTAACCTTAACCCTAACCCAAAACCAAACCCTTACACTAATCCTCACCCTAACCCTAACCCAAACCCAAACCCAAACACTAAATCTAACCCTAACCCTAACCCTAACCCTAACCCAAAGCCTAAACCGAAACCTAACCCTAACCCAAATCCTCACACTAATCCTAAACCTAACACACACCCTAACCCTATCCTTAACCCTAACCCAAATCGAAACCCTAAACCTAACCCTAACACTAACCCAAACCCAAAACCTAACCGTAAACCTAACCCTAACCCTAAATCAAACTCTAACTCTAACCTAACCCTAATCCAAACCCTAACCCTAACCCAAACCTTAACCCTAACAAAACCAAAACCTAACCCTTACACTAATCCTAACCCCAAGCATAATCCTAAACCAAACCCACAAAATAACCCTAATTCTCAACCTAACCCCAAGCGAAAACCTAACACTAACCCTAACCCAAACAATAACTCTATCCAAAAACCTAACGTTAAACCTAAACCAAACCCAAAACTTAACCCTAACACTAACCCTAACACTAAAACTAACCCTGACCCTAACCCTAACCCTAACCCAAACCCAAACCCTAACCCTAACACAAAACCTAACCCTAAAACAAAACCTAACCCTATCCCTAACCCTAAACCTAAACCTAAAAGTAACCCTAACCCAAACGCAAACCCTAACCCTAACCATAAACCTAACCCAAACCGTTACCGTAACCCTAACCCTAACCCTAACCCTAACACAAACCCTAACCCTAAACATAACCCAAACCCAAACCCTAACCCTAAACCTAACCCTTACCCAAACCCTAACCATAACCAGAACCCAAACCATAACTCTATCCCTAAACCTAACCCTAACCCTAAACCTTACCCTAAACCAAACGCACACCCTAACCCTAACCCTAACCCTAACCCTAAACCTAAACCTAACCCAAGCCCAAACACTAACCTTACCCTAAACTTAATCCTAACCCAAACGCTATACCTAACCCTATCCCTAACCCTAACCCTAATCCTAAAACTAACCCTTACCCAAACACTAACCTTATCGCAAACCATCACCCTAATCCTAACCCAAACCCAAACCCTAATCCTAACACTAACCCTAACCCTAACCCTAACACTCACCCTAAATCAAACGGAAACCCTAACCCTAACCCTAACCCTAACTCAAACCCTAACCCTAAACCTAACTCTAATATAAATCCTAAACCTAACCCTAAACCAAACCCAAACCCTAACCCTAACCATAACCCTAACCCATCCTCTACCCGTACCCTAACCCTAACACTAAACCTAATACTAAACAAACCCCAAAACCTATACCTAACCCTTACCCTAACCCAAACATTAACCCTAAAACTAACCCTAACCCAAACCCTAACCCTAAACCTAATCCTAACCCAAACCCTAACCCTAACCCTAACCCTAAACCAAACCCTAAACCTAACCCTAACCCTAACCCAAACATTAACCCTAAGCCTAACCCTAACCCAAACGCTAACCCTAAACCTAACCCTAGCCCAAAACCTAACCCTAAACCTAACCCTAACACAAACCCTAACCCTAACCCAAAACCAAACCCAAACCCTAAACTTAACCCTAACCCTAACCCAAACTCTAACGGTAACTCTAAAGCTAACCCTAACCCTAACCCTAAACCTAACACTAACCCAAACCCTAACACTAACCCTAACCCTAACCCTAACCCAAACATTAAACCTAAACCTAACCCTAACCCAAACCTTAACACTACCCCTAACACAAACCCTAACCCTAACCCTAACCCTAGCCTAAGCCTAAACCTAACCCTAACAGAAACACTAACCCTAACCCTAACCCTAAACCTAACCCAAACCCTAGCCCTAACCCTAACCCAAACTCAAACCCTAAACCTAATGCTAACCCTAACCCTAACCCTATCCCTAACCCTAAACCTTATCCAAACCCTAAATCTAACCCTAACCCTAACCCGAACCAAAACCTAAACCTAACCCAAACACTGACCCTAATACTAACCCTAACCCAAACCCTAAACCTAACCTTAACCCTAACCCAAATATTAACCCTAAACCTAACGCTAACCCTAACGCTAACCATAAACCTAACCCTAACCCAAACCCTAACCCTAACCCTAACCTTAACCCAAACCCTAACCCTAATCCTAACCCTAACGCAAACCCAAACCGTAACCCTAACCCTATCTCAAACCCTAACCCTAACCCTAACACTAACCCTAACCCTAAACCTAACCCTAACCCTAACCCAAACCAAACCCTAACTGAAACCCTAAACCTAACCCTAACCCTAACATTAACCCTAACCGAAACCAAACCCTAACCTTAACCCTAACCCAAACCCAAACCCTTACACTAATCCTCACCCTAACCCTAACCCAAACCCAAAACCAAACACTAAATCTAACCCTAACCCTAACCCTAACCCTAACCCTAACCCAAAGCCTAAACCGAAACCTAACCCTAACCCAAATCCTCACACTAATCCTAAACCTAACACATACCCTAACCCTAACCTTAACCCTAACCCAAATCCTAACCCTAACCCTAACCCTAACACTAAACCAAACCCAAACCCTAACCGTAAACCTAACCCTAACCCTACCCCTAAACCTAACACTAACCCTAATCCAAACCCTAACCCTAACCCAAACCTTAATCCTAACCAAACCAAAACTTTACCCTTACACTAACCCTAACCCCAAGCCTAATCCTAAACCAAACCCAAACAGTAACCCTAATTCTCAACCTAACCCTAAGCGAAAACCTATCACTAACCCTAACCCAAACCATAACTCTAACCCAAAACCTAACCTTAAACCTAAACCAAACCGAAAACTTAACCCTAACACTAACCCTAACACTAAACCTAACCCTGACCCTAACCCTAACCCTAACCCTAACCCTAACCCAAAACCAAACCCTAAACCTAAAACAAAATCTAACCCTAAATCAAACCCTAACCCTATACCTAACCCTAACCCTAAACCTAAAAGTAACCCTAACCCAAACGCAAACCCTAACCCTAACCCTAACCCTAACCCAAACCCTAACCGTAACCGTAACCCTAACCCTAACACTAACATAAACTCTAACCCTAACCCTAAACCTAACCCAAAACCTAAATCTAACCCTAACCCTAACCCAAACCCAAACCCTAACCCTAACCCTAACCCTAACCCTAACCGAAACCCTAACCCTAACCCTAACCAAAACGCAAACCCTAAACCTAACCCAAACCCTAACCCTAACAGTAACCCTAACCCTAAACCTAAACGTAACCCTAACCCAAACGCAAACGCTAATCCTAACCCTAACCCTAACCCAAACCCTAACCGTAACTCTAAACCTAACCCTAACGCTAACACAAACCCTAAACCTAACCCAAAAACTAACCCAAAGCCTAACTCTAACCCTAACCCTAACCCAAAACCTAACCCTAACGCAAACCATAACCCTAACCCTAGCCCTAACCCAAACCCTAACCCTAAGCCAAACCCAAACCCAAACCCTAATCCTAACCCTAAACATACCCGAAACCCAAACGCTAACCCTAAACATAACCCTTACCCAAACCCTAACCATAACCAGAACCCAAACCATAACTCTATCCCTAAACCTAACCCTAACCCTAAACCTTACCCTAATCCAAACGCACACTCTAACCCTAACCCTAACCCTAACCCTAACCCTAAACCTAACCTAACACTAACCCTATACCTAACCCTAACCCTAACACAAATATTAAACCTACACGTAACCCAAACCCTAAGCCTAAACCTAGCCATAACCCAAACCCTAACCCTAAACCTAACCCTAACACAAACCCTAACCCTAACCCAAACCCAAACCCTAACCCTAAAGCTAAACCAAACATTAACCCTAAACCTAACCCTAACCCAAACCCTAATCCTAAACCTAACCATAGTCCAAACCCTAACCCTAAACCTAACCCTAACACAAACCCTAACACTAACCCAAACCCAAAACCTAAACCTAACCCTAACCGAAACTCTAACCGTAACCCTAACCCTAACCCTAAACCTAACACTAACACAAACCCTAACCCTAAACCTAAACCTAACCCTAACCCAAACCCTAACCCTAAAACTAACCCTAAAACAAACCCTACCCCTGCCCCTAACCCAAATCCAAACACTAACCCTAACCCTAACCCTAACCCAAACCCTAACCGTAAACCTAACCCTAACCCTATGCCTAAACCTAACCCTAACCCAAACCCTAACCCTAACCATAACCCTAATCCAAACCCTAATCCTAACCCTAACCCAAAACATAACCCTAACCAAACCAAAACCTAACCCTTACACTAATCCTAACCCCAACCCTAATCCTAAACCAAACCCAAACACTAACCCTAATTCTCACCCTAACCCTAACACAAAACCTAACACTAACCCTAACCCAACCATAACTGCATCCCTAACCCTAACCCTAACCCAAACCCAAACCCTCACCGCAACACAAAACCTAACCCTAAACCAAACCCCAACCCCAAACCTAAACGTAACCCTAACCCAAATGCAAACCCTAACCCTAACCCTAACCCTAACGCTAAACCAAACGCTAAACCTAACACTAACCCTAACCCTAACCCTAACCCTAACCCTAATCCTAACCCTAACCCAAACCCAAACCCTAATCCTAAACCTAACCCAAACCCAAACCATAACTATAACACTAACCATAACCCTTACCCTAACCCAAACCCAAAAAGTAACCCTAAACCTAACCCTAATCCAAAACCTGACCCTAACCCTAATCCTAACCGTAACCCAAACCCTAACCCTAACGCTAACGCTAACACTAACCGAAACACTAAACCTAACCTTAACCCTAACCCAAACATTAATCCTAAACCTAACGCTATCCCTAACGCTAACCCTAAACCTAACCCTAACCCAAACCCTAACCCTAACCCTAACCCTAACCCCAACCCTAACCCTAATCCTAACCCTAACCCAAACCCAAACCCTAACCCCAACCCTAACCCAAATCCTAACCCTAACCCTAACACTAACCCTAACTGAAACCAAACACTAATCCTAACCATAACCCTAACCCTAAACCAATCCAAACCCAAACCCTAACCTTAATCCTAACGCTAACCCTAACCCTAACGCAAACCCTAACCATAACCAGAATCCAAACCATAACACTCTCCCTAAACATAACCCTAACCCTAACCCTAATCCTAACCCTAACCCAAACCATAACCCTAATCCTAATCGTAACCCTAACCCTAAACCTAACACTAACCCAAACACTAACCCTAACCCTAATCTTAAACCTAACCCTAACCCTAATTCTAACCCTAACCCTAACCATAACGATATCCATAACCCATACCCTAATCCCAGGCTAGCCTTGAACTGATAATCTGCCTGCCTCACCCCCAAGAGGTGAGTTGTACTTTTTTAAGAGCAAAGATTGGATTCAGCAACAATGAAAAAGGATAATATTTTCCCTTATAGAAAACGATGTCCAAAGTAGTTTTCTGATTCAAATGTAGCTTATAGTACTTAAGAATCCAATATCAATAATATGGTAATTTCTAGAAAGAATGAGATTGGTTATTTATGTAACCACGTGCAATACTGGCAAGAGCTGCAGGACTGGGAAGCAACCTTGGCATGACTTGACCAGGGGAGGAGCACCTGCTCTGAAGCTATGATAGACAGGCAGAGCTTTGCAAGTGAGTGCTGAGTGCTATTGGTCAGTCTCCTGTCATTGGTGTCTGATGTGTGCAGGAGTGCTGAGGTCACAGAATCTTGGACTAAGATTCTGGAACTCCAAGAGGCAGTGACCTGGCAAAGCATTGTTTAGGGTGTTGCTAGGTGACAAAGCTCTCTCAGATGAGTTGCTGAAACACAGAGGTTTCTTGGTGGTAGGCTCTAGTGTTTGGGTGAACAGTTTGGAGAGATTTAGTTGACTTTAGGTCAAAGTTCTAGTGTTTGACAAAAAGAAGCAGCCAGGAGAAGAGGGGAGGACGAGGGGAGAAGATGGTGTGGCCTGCTCGCCCTGCCCAGGCCCTCCAAATACAGGACTTCTACTACAACGCCTACCTCTACTAACCCTAACCCTAACCCTAACCCTAACCCTAACCCTAAACCTAACCCTAAAACTAACGTAACACTAACCCTATACCTAACCCTAACCCTAACCCAAATATTAAAACTAAACCTAACCCAAACCCTAAGCCTAAACCTAACCATAACCCAAACCCTAACCCTAAAAGTAAACCAAACATTAACCCTAAACCTAACCCTAACCT
>JAJHUQ010000040.1:1565000-1577500 GCA_035773235.1 Eospalax fontanierii | reverse complement strand
ACACAAACCCTAAACCTAACCCTAACCCTAACCCAAACCCTAACTCTAACCCTAACCCTAACCCAAACCCAAACACTAACCCTAACCCTAACGCAAACCCTAACCCTAACCCTAACTGTAACCCTAACACAAAACCTAACCCTAACCCAAACACAAACCCAAACCCTAATCCTAACCCTAAACATAACCGAAACCCAAACCCTAACCCTAAACCTAACCCTTACCGAAACCCTAACCATAACCAGAACCCAAACCATAACTCGATCCCTAAACCTAACCCTGACCCTAAACCTTACCCTAATCCAAACGCACACCCTAACCCTAACCCTAACCCTAACCCTAACCCTAACCCTAAACCTAACCCAAGCCCTAACAGTAACCTTAGCCTAAACTTAACCCTAACCCTCACCCTAAATCTAACCTAAACACTAACCCTAACCCTAGCACTAAACCTAACCCAAACCCAAACCCTAATCCTAACACTAAACCTAACCCTAACCCTAACACTCACCCTAAACCAAACGGAAACCCTAACCCTAACCCTAACCCTAACCCTAACCCTAACCCTAAACCCTAACTCTATCCCTAACCCTAAACCAAACACAAACCCTAACCCTAACCCTAACCCAAACCTAACCCTAAACCTACCCCAAACCCAAACCCTAAACCTAACCCTAACCCTAACCCTAACCCTAACCCAAACACTAACCCTAACCCTAACCCAAACCCAAACCCTAAACCTAACCCTAACCCTAACCCTAACCCTAACCCTAACCCTAACCCTAAACCTAAACCTAAACGTAACCCTAACCGAAAGGCAAACCCTAACCCTAACCCTAACCCAAACCCAAACCCTAACCCTAACAATAACCGAAACCCTAACCCTAACCCTAAACCAAACCCAAACCCTAACCCTAACCCTAACCCTAACCCTAACCCAAACACAAACCCAAACCCTAACCCTAACCCTAAACATAACCCAAACCCAAACCCTAACCCTAAACCTAACCTTTACCCAAACCCTAACCATAACCAGAACCCAAACCATAACTCTATCCCTAAACCTAACCCTAACCCTAAACCTTACCCTAACCCAAACGCACACCCTAACCCTAACCCTAACCCTAAACCTAAACCTAACCCAAGCCCTAACACTAACCTTAGCCTAAACTTAACCCTAACCCAAACGCTAAACCTAACCCTAACCCTAACCCTAACCCTAATCCTAACACTAACCCTTACCCAAACACTAACCTTATCGCAACAATCACCCTAAACCTAACCTAAACCCTAACCCTAACCCTAACACTAAACCTAACCCAAACCCAAACCCTAATCCTAACACTAACCCTAACCCTAACCTTAACACTCACCCTAAACCAAACAGAAACCCTAACCCTAACCCTAACTCAAACCCTAACCCTAAACCTAACTCTAATACAAACCCTAAACCTAACCCTAACCCAAACCCAAACCCTAAACCTAACCCTAACCCTAACCAAACCCTAACCCTAACCCTAACCCAAACATTAACCCTAAACCTAACCCTAAACCAAACGCTAACCCTAAACCTAACCCTAGCCCAAAACCTAACCCTAAACCTAACCCTAACACAAACCCTAATCCTAACCCAAAACCAAACCCAAACCCTAAACTTAACCCTAACCCTAACCCAAACTCTAACCGTAACTCTAACCCTAACCCTAACCCTAACCCTAAACCTAACACTAACCCAAAGCCTAACACTAACCCTAACCCTAACCCTAACCCTAACCGTAACCCAAACATTAAACCTAAACCTAACCCTAAGCCAAACCCTAACACTAACCCTAACACAAACCCTAACCCTAACCCTAACCCTAGCCTAAGCCTAAACCTAACCCTAACAGAAACCCTAACCCTAACCCTAACCCTAACCCTAACCCTAACCCTAACCCAAACTCAAACCCTAAACCTAATGCTAACCCTAACCCAAAACCTATACCTCACCCTAACCCTTATCCAAACCCTAAAACTAACCCTACCCTAACCCGAACCAAAACCTAAACCTAACCCAAACCCTGACCCTAACACTAACCCTAACCCAAACCCAAATCCTAACCGTAAACCTAACCCTAACCCTAACCCTAACCCTAAACCTAACCCTAACCCTAGCCCTAACCCAAACTCAAACCCTAAACCTAATGCTAACCCTAACCCAAACCCTATACCTCACCTAACCCTTATCCAAACCCTAAATCTAACCCTACCCTAACCCGAACCAAAACCTAAACCTAACCCAAACCCTGACCCTAACACTAACCCTAACCCAAACCCAAATCCTAACCGTAAACCTAACCCTAACCCTAACCCTAACCCTAATCCAAACCCTAACCATAACCCTAACCCTAATCCAAACCCTAACCCTAACCGAAACCTTAACCCTAACCAAAACAAAACCTAACCCTTACACTAACCCTAACCCCAAGCCTAATCCTAAACCAAACACAAACAATAACCCTAATTCTCAACCTAACCCTAAGCGAAAACCTAACACTAACCCTAACGAAACCATAACTCTATCCCAAAACCTAACCTTAAACCTAAACCAAACCCAAAACTTAACCCTAACAATAACCCTAAGACTAAACCTAACACTTACCCTAACCCTAACCCTAACCCTAACCCAAACCCAAACCCTAACCCTAACACAAAACCTAACCCTAAAACAAACCCTAAGCCTATTCCTAACCCTAACCCTAAACCTAAAAGTAACCCTAACCCAAACGCAAACCCTAACCCTAACCCAAACCCAAACCCTAACCGTAACCCTAACCCTAACCCTAACCCTAACGCTAACACAAACCCTAACCCTAAACCAAACCCAAACCCAAACCATAACCATAAGCCTCACCCAAACCATAACCCTAATCCTAACCCTAACCCTAACCCAAACACTAACCGTAACCGTAACCCTAACCCTAACGCTAACAAAAACCCTAACCCTAACCCTAAACCTAACCCAAACCCTAAATCTAACCCTAAACCTAACCAAAACCCAAACCCTAACCCTAACCCTAACCTTAAACCAAACCCTAACCTTAACCCTAACGCAAACCCAAACCCTAAACCTAACCCTAACCCTAACCCTAACGCTAACCCTAACCCTAAACCTAAACGTAAACCTAACCGAAACTCAAAACCTAACCCTAACCCTAACCCTAACCCAAACCCTAACCGTAACCCTAACCCTAACCCTAACGCTAACACAAACCCTAAACCTAACCCTAACCCTAAACCAAACCCTAACTCTAACCCTAACCCTAACCCAAACCCAAACACTAACCCTAACCCTAACGCAAACCCTAACCCTAACCCTAACCGTAACCCTAACACAAACCCTAACCCTAACCCAAACACAAACCCAAACCTAATCCTAACCCTAAACATAACCGAAACCCAAACCCTAACCCTAAACCTAACCCTTACCCAAACCCTAACCATAACCAGAACCCAAACCATAACTCGATCCCTAAACCTAACCCTAACCCTAAACCTTACCCTAATCCAAACGCACAACCTAACCCTAACCCTAACCCTAACCCTAACTCTAACCCTAAACCTAACCCAAGCTCTAACAGTAACCTTAGCCTAAACTTAACCCTAACCCTCACCCTAAATCTAACCTAAACACTAACCCTAACCCTAGCACTAAACCTAACCCAAACCCAAACCCTAATCCTAACACTTACCCTAACCCTAACCCTAACACTCACCCTAAACCAAACGGAAACCCTAACCCTAACCCTAACCCTAACCCTAACCCTAACCCTAAACCCTAACTCTAACCCTAACCCTAAACCAAACACAAACCCTAACCCTAACCCTAACCCAAACCTAACCCTAAACCTACCCCAAACCCAAACCCTAAACCTAACCCTAACCCTAACCCTAACCCTAACCCTAACCCAAACACAAACCCAAACCCTAACCCTAACCCTAAACATAACCCAAACCCAAACCCTAACCCTAAACCTAACCTTTACCCAAACCCTAACCATAACCAGAACCCAAACCATAACTCTATCCCTAAACCTAACCCTAACCCTAAACGTTACCCTAACCCAAACGCACACCCTAACCCTAACCCTAACCCTAAACCTAAACCGAACCCATGCCCTAACACTAACCTTAGCCTAAACTTAACCCTAACCCAAACGCTAAACCTAACCCTAACCATAACCCTAACCCTAATCCTAACACTAACCCTTACCCAAACACTAACCTTATCGCAACAATCACCCTAAACCTAACCTAAACCCTAACCCTAACCCTAACACTAAACCTAACCCAAACCCAAACCCTAATCCTAACACTAATGCTAACCCTAACCTTAACACTCACCCTAAACCAAACGGTAACCCTAACCCTAACCCTAACTCAAACCCTAACCCTAAACCTAACTCTAATACAAACCCTAAACCTAACCCTAACCCTAACTAAACCCTAACCCTAACCCTAACCCAAACATTAACCCTAAACCTAACCCTAAACCAAACGCTAACCCTAAACCTAACCCTAGCCCAAAACCTAACCCTAAACCTAACCCTAACACAAACCCTAATCCTAACCCAAAACCAAACCCAAACCCTAAACTTAACCCTAACCCTAACCCAAACTCTAACCGTAACTCTAACCCTAACCCTAACCCTAACCCTAAACCTAACACTAACCCAAAGCCTAACACTAACCCTAACCCTAACCCTAACCCTAACCGTAACCCAAACATTAAACCTAAACCTAACCCTAAGCCAAACCCTAACACTAACCCTAACACAAACCCTAACCCTAACCCTAACCCTAGCCTAAGCCTAAACCTAACCCTAACAGAAACCCTAACCCTAACCCTAACCCTAAACCTAACCCTAACCCTACCCCTAACCCAAACTCAAACCCTAAACCTAATGCTAACCCTCACCCAAACCCTATACCTCACCCTAACCCTTATCCAAACCCTAAATCTAACCCTACCCTAACCCGAACCAAAACCTAAACCTAACCCAAACCCTGACCCTAACACTAACCCTAACCCAAACCCAAATCCTAACCATAAACCTAACCCTAACCCTAACCCTAACCCTAATCCAAACCCTAACCCTAACCCTAACCCTAATCCAAACCCTAACCCTAACCCAAACCTTAACCCTAACCAAAACAAAACCTAACCCTTACACTAATCCTAACCCCAAGCACAATCCTAAACCAAACCCAAACAATAACCCTAATTCTCAACCTAACCCTAAGCGAAAACCTAACACTAACCCTAACGAAACCATAACTCTATCCCAAAACCTAACCTTAAACCTAAACCAAACCCAAAACTTAACCCTAACAATAACCCTAACACTAAACCTAACGCTGACCCTGACCCTAACCCTAACCCTAACCCAAACCCAAACCCTAACCCTAAACCTAACTCTAATACAAACCCTAACCCTAACCCTAACCCAAACCCAAACCCTAAACCTAACCCTAACCCTAACCAAACCCTAACCCTAACCCTAACCCAAACATTAACCCTAAACCTAACCCTAAACCAAACGCTAACCCTAAACCTAACCCTAGCCCAAAACCTAACCCTAAACCTAACCCTAACACAAACCCTAACCCTAATCCAAAACCAAACATAAACCCTAAACTTAACCCTAACCCTAACCCAAACTCTAACCGTAACTCTAACCCTAACCCTAACCCTAACCCTAAAACTAACACTAAACCAAAGCCTAACACTAACCCTAACCCTAACCCTAACCGTAACCCAAACATTAAACCTAAACCTAACCCTAAGCCAAACCCTAACACTAACCCTAACACAAACCCTAACCCTAACCCTAACCCTAGCCTAAGCCTAAACCTAACCCTAACAGAAACCCTAACCCTAACCCTAACCCTAACCCTAACCCTAACCCAAACTCAAACCCTAAACCTAATGCTAACCCTAACCCAAACCCTATACCTCACCCTAACCCTTATCCAAACCCTAAATCTAACCCTACCCTAACCCGAACCAAAACCTAAACCTAACCCAAACCCTGACCCTAACACTAACCCTAACCCAAACCCAAATCCTAACCGTAAACCTAACCCTAACCCTAACCCTAAGCCTAATCCAAACCCTAACCCTAACCCTAACCCTAATCCAAACCCTAACCCTAACCCAAACCTTAACCCTAACCAAAACAAAACCTAACCCTTACACTAACCCTAACCCCAAGCATAATCCTAAACCAAACCCAAACAATAACCCTAATTCTCAACCTAACCCTAAGCGAAAACCTAACACTAACCCTAACGAAACCATAACTCTATCCCAAAACCTAACCTTAAACCTAAACCAAACCCAAAACTTAACCCTAACAATAACCCTAACACTAAACCTAACCCTCACCCTAACCCTAACCCTAACCCTAACCCAAACCCAAACCCTAACCCTAACACAAAACCTAACCCTAAAACAAACCCTAAGCCTATTCCTAACCCTAACCCTAAACCTAAAAGTAACCCTACCCCAAACGCAAACCCTAACCCTAACCCAAACCCAAACCCTAACCGTAAACCTAACCCTAACCCTAACCCTAACGCTAACACAAACCCTAACCCTAAACCTAACCCAAACCCAAACCATAACCGTAAGCCTCACCCAAACCATAACCCTAATCCTAACCCTAACCCTAACCCAAACACTAACCGTAACCGTAACCCTAACCCTAACGCTAACACAAACCCTAACCCTAACCCTAACCCTAACCCAAACCCTAAATCTAACCCTAAACCTAACCCAAACCCAAACCCTAACCCTAACCCTAACCTTAAACCAAACCCTAACCCTAAACCTAACCCAAACCCAAACCCTAAACCTAACCCTAACCCTAACCCTAACCCTAAACCTAAACGTAAACCTAACCCAAACGCAAAGCCTAACCCTAACCCTAACCCTAACCCAAACCCTAACCATAACCCTAACCCTAACCCTAAGGATAACACAAACCCTAAACCTAACCCTAACCCTAATCCAAACCCTAACTCTAACCCTAACCCTAACCCAAACCCAAACACTAACCCTAACCCTAACGCAAACCCTAACCCTAACCCTAACCGTAACCCTAACACAAACCTTAACCCTAACCCAAACACAAACCCAAACCCTAATCCTAACCCTAAACATAACCCAAACCCAAACCCTAACCCTAAACCTAACCCTTACCCAAACCCTAACCATAACCGGAACCCAAACCATAACTCGATCCCTAAACCTAACCCTAACCCTAAACCTTACCCTAATCCAAACGCACACCCTAACCCTAACCCTAACCCTTACCCTAACCCTAACCCTAAACCTAACCCAAGCCCTAACAGTAACCTTAGCCTAAACTTAACCCTAACCCTCACCCTAAACCTAACCTAAACCCTAACCCTAATCCTAGCACTAAACCTAACCCAAACCCAAACCCTAATCCTAACACTAACCCTAACCCTAACCCTAACACTCACCCTAAACCAAACGGAAACCCTAACCCTTACCCTAAACCTAACTCAAACCCTAACCCTAAACCTAACTCTAATACAAACCCTAACCCTAACCCTAACCCAAACCCAAACCCTAACCCTAACCATAACCCTAACCCATCCTCTACCCGTACCCTAACCCTAACACTAAACCTAATACTAAACAAACCCCTCACCCTATACATAACCCTTACCCTAACCCAAACATTAACCCTAAAACTAACCCTAACCCAAACCCTAACCATAACCCAAACCCTAACCCTAACCCTAACCCTAACCCAAAACCTAACCCTAACCCTAACCCAAACATTAACCCTAAACCTAACCCTAACCCAAACGCTAACCCTAAACCTAACCCTAGCCCAAAACCTAACCCTAAACATAAACCTAACACAAACCCTAACCCTAACCCTAACCCAAACCCAAAACCAAACCCTAAACCAAACCCTAACCCTAACCCAAAATCTAACCGTAACTCTAACCCTAACCCTCACACTAACCCTAAACTTAACACTAACCCAAACCCTAACACTAACCCTAACCCTAACCCTAACCCTAACCCTAACCCAAACATTAAACCTCAACCTAACCCTAACCCAAACCCTAACACTAACCCTAGCACAAACCCTAACCCTAACCCTAAGCCTAAGCCTAAGTCTAAACCTAACCCTAACACAAACCCTAACCCTAACCCTAACCCTAACCCTAACCCAAACTCAAACCCTAAACCTAATGCTAAGCCTAACCAAATCCCTATCCCTAACCCTAACCCTTATCCAAACCCTAAATCTAACCCTAACCCTAACCCGAACCAAAACCTAAACCTAACCCAAACCCTGACCCTAACCCTAACCCTAACCCTAACCCAAACTCAAACCCTAAACCTAATACTAAGCCTAACCCAAACCCTATCCCTAACCCTTACCCTTATTAAAACCCTAAATCTAACCCTAACCCTAATCCGCACAAAAACCTAAACCTAGCCCTAACCCTAAGCCAAACCCAAACCCTAACCCTAACCCTAGCAATAACCGAAACCCTAACCCTAACCCTAACCCTAACCCAAACCCAAACCCTAACCCTAACCCTAACCCTAACCCAAACACAAACCCAATCCCTAACCCTAACCCTAAACATAACCCAAACCCAAACCCTAACCCTAAAACTAACCTTTACCCAAACCCTAACCATAACCAGAACCCAAACCATATCTCTATCCCTAAACCTAACCCTAACCCTAAACCTTACCCTAACCCAAACGCACACCCTAACCCTAACCCTAACCCTAAACCTAAACCTAACCCAAGCCCTAACACTAACCTTAGCCTAAACTTAACCCTAACCCAAACGCTAAACCTAACCCTAACCCTAACCCTAACCCTAATCCTAACACTAACCCTTACCCAAACACTAACCTTATCGCAACAATCACCCTAAACCTAACCTAAACCCTAACCCTAATCCTAACACTAAACCTAACCCAAACCCAAACCCTAATCCTAACACTAATCCTAACCCTAACCTTAACACTCACCCTAAACCAAACGGAAACCCTAACCCTAACCCTAACTCAAACCCTAACCCTAAACCTAACTCTAATACAAACCCTAAACCTAACCCTAACCCAAACCCAAACCCTAAACCTAACCCTAACCCTAACCAAACCCTAACCCTAACCCTAACCCAAACATTAACCCTAAACCTAACCCTAAACCAAACGCTAACCCTAAACCTAACCCTAGCCCAAAACCTAACCCTAAATCTAACCCTAACACAAACCCTAATCCTAACCCAAAACCAAACCCAAACCCTAAACTTAACCCTAACCCTAACCCAAACTCTAACCGTAACTCTAACCCTAACCCTAACCCTAACCCTAAACCTAACACTAACCCAAAGCCTAACACTAACCCTAACCCTAACCCTAACCCTAACCGTAACCCAAACATTAAACCTAAACCTAACCCTAAGCCACGCCCTAACACTAACCCTAACACAAACCCTAGCCCTAACCCTAACCCTAGCCTAAGCCTAAACCTAACCCTAACAGAAACCCTAACCCTAACCCTAACCCTAAACCTTACCCTAACCCTAGCCCTAACCCAAACTCAAACCCTAAACCTAATGCTAACCCTAACCCAAACCCTATACCTCACCCTAACCCTTACCCAAACCCTAAATCTAACCCTACCCTAACCCGAACCAAAACCTAAACCTATCCCACCCCCTGACCCTAACACTAACCCTAACCCAAACCCAAATCCTACCCGTAAACCTAACCCTAACCCTAACCCTAACCCTAATCCAAACCCTAACCCTAACCCTAACCCTAATCCAAACCCTAACCCTAACCCAAACCTTAACCCTAACCAAAACAAAACCTAACCCTTACACTAATCCTAACCCCAAGCATAATCCTAAACCAAACCCAAACAATAACCCTAATTCTCAACCTAACCCTAAGCGAAAACCTAACACTAACCCTAACGAAACCATAACTCTATCCCAAAACCTAACCTTAAACCTAAACCAAACCCAAAACTTAACCCTAACAATAACCCTAACACTAAACCTCACGCTGACCCTAACCCTAACCCTAACGCTAACCCAAACCCAAACCCTAACCCTAAACCTAACTCTAATACAAACCCTAACCCTAACCCTAAACCAAACCCAAACCCTAAACCTAACCCTAACCCTAACCAAACCCTAACCCTAACCCTACACCCAAACATTAACCCTAAACCTAACACTAAACCAAACGCTAACCCTAAACCTAACCCTAGCCCAAAACCTAACCCTAAACCTAACCCTAACACAAACACTAACCCTAATCCAAAACCAAACATAAACCCTAAACTTAACCCTAAACCTAACCCAAACTCTAACCGTAACTCTAACCCTAACCCTAACCCTAACCCTAAACCTAACACTAACCCAAAGCCTAACACTAACCCTAACCCTAACCCTAACCGTAACCCAAACATTAAACCTAAACCTAACCCTAAGCCAAACCCTAACACTAACCCTAACACAAACCCTAACCCTAACCCTAACCCTAGCCTAAGCCTAAACCTAACCCTAACAGAAACCCTAACCCTAACCCTAACCCTAACCCTAACCCTAACCCAAACTCAAACCCTAAACCTAATGCTAACCCTAACCCAAACCCTATACCTCACCCTAACCCTTAACCAAACCCTAAATCTAACCCTACCCTAACCCGAACCAAAACCTAAACCTAACCCAAACCCTGACCCTAACACTAACCCTAACCCAAACCCAAATCCTAACCGTAAACCTAACCCTAACCATAACCCTAAGCCTAATCCAAACCCTAACCCTAACCCTAACCCTAATCCAAACCCTAACCCTAACCCAAACCTTAACCCTAACTAAAACAAAACCTAACCCTTACACTAACCCTAACCCCAAGCATAATCCTAAACCAAACCCAAACAATAACCCTAATTCTCAACCTAACCCTAAGCGAAAACCTAACACTAACCCTAACGAAACCATAACTCTATCCCAAAAACCTAACCTTAAACCTAAACCAAACCCAAAACTTAACCCTAACAATAACCCTAACACTAAACCTAACCCTCACCCTAACCCTAACCCTAACCCTAACCCAAACCCAAACCCTAACCCTAACACAAAACCTAACCCTAAAACAAACCCTAAGCCTATTCCTAACCCTAACCCTAAACCTAAAAGTAACCCTACCCCAAACGCAAACCCTAACCCTAACCCAAACCCAAACCCTAACCGTAAACCTAACCCTAACCCTAACCCTAACGCTAACACAAACCCTAACCCTAAACCTAACCCAAACCCAAACCATAACCGTAAGCCTCACCCAAACCATAACCCTAATCCTAACCCTAACCCTAACCCAAACACTAACCGTAACCGTAACCCTAACCCTAACGCTAACACAAACCCTAACCCTAACCCAAACCCTAAATCTAACCCTAAACCTAACCCAAACCCAAACCCTAACCCTAACCCTAACCTTAAACCAAACCCTAACCCTAAACCTAACCCAAACCCAAACCCTAAACCTAACCCTAATCCTAACCCTAACCCTAAACCTAAACGTAAACCTAACCCAAACGCAAAGCCTAACCCTAACCCTAACCCTAACCCAAACCCTAACCGTAACCCTAACCCTAACCCTAACGCTAACACAAACCCTAAACCTAACCCTAACCCTAATCCAAACCCTAACTCTAACCCTAACCCTAACCCAAACCCAAACACTAACCCTAACCCTAACGCAAACCCTAACCCTAACCCTAACCGTAACCCTAACACAAACCTTAACCCTAACCCAAACACAAACCCAAACCCTAATCCTAACCCTAAACATAACCCAAACCCAAACCCTAACCCTAAACCTAACCCTTACCCAAACCCTAACCATAACCGGAACCCAAACCATAACTCGATCCCTAAACCTAACCCTAACCCTAAACCTTACCCTAATCCAAACGCACACCCTAACCCTAACCCTAACCCTTACCCTAACCCTAACCCTAAACCTAACCCAAGCCCTAACAGTAACCTTAGCCTAAACTTAACCCTAACCCTCACCCTAAACCTAACCTAAACCCTAACCCTAATCCTAGCACTAAACCTAACCCAAACCCAAACCCTAATCCTAACACTAACCCTAACCCTAACCCTAACACTCACCCTAAACCAAACGGAAACCCTAACCCTTACCCTAAACCTAACTCAAACCCTAACCCTAAACCTAACTCTAATACAAACCCTAACCCTAACCCTAACCCAAACCCAAACCCTAACCCTAACCATAACCCTAACCCATCCTCTACCCGTACCCTAACCCTAACACTAAACCTAATACTAAACAAACCCCTCACCCTATACATAACCCTTACCCTAACCCAAACATTAACCCTAAAACTAACCCTAACCCAAACCCT
>JAJHUQ010000040.1:1547500-1555000 GCA_035773235.1 Eospalax fontanierii | reverse complement strand
CCTAAGCCAAACCCAAACCCTAACCCTAACCCGAACCCTAACCCTAAACTTAACACTAAAAAACCCTAACTCTAAACCTAAACTTAAACCTAACCCTAACACAAACACTAACCCTAACCCTAACCCTAACCCTAAAACTAAACCAAACCCAAATCCTAACCCCACCCCAAACCCTAAACCTAACCCTAACCCTAACCCAAACCCTAACCATAAGCCTAACCCTAAAACTACCTCTAACACAAATCCTTAACCCTAACCCTAACACTAACCCAAACCCTAACCCTAACCCTAACCCTTAATCTAACCCTAACCCTAACCCTAACTCGATCCCTAACCCAAACCCAAACACTAAGCCTAACCCTAATCCTAACCAAAACCCTGTCCCTGACCCTGACACAAACACTAACCCTAACCCTAACCCTAACACAAATCCTAACACAAACCCTAACCCAAACACTAAAGCTAACCCTAACCCAAACAAAAACCCTAACCGTAACCCTAAGCCTAAACCTAACCCAAATCCAAACCGAAACCCTAAACCTAAACCTAACCTTAACCCTAACCCAAACCCAAACACTAATCCTAACCTTATACAAACTCAAACCATAACACTAACCCTAACCCTGACCCTAAACCAAACCCTAACTCTAACCTTAACCCTAACCCTAACCCTAACCATAACCCTAACCCAAAACCAAACCCTAACCCTAACCGTAACACAAACCCTAACCTTAAAACTAACCCTAACCCAACCCTACAATTAACCCTAAACCTAACCCTAACACTAACCCAAAACAAACCCTAAACCTAACCCTAACCCTCACCCTAACCCAAATCCAAACTCTAACCCTAACCCTAATGCTAACACTAACCTAACGCAAACCAAACTCTAAACCTAAACCTAACCCTAACCCTAACCCAAACCCTAACCATAACCAGAATCCAAACCACAACACTCTCCCTAAACATAACCCTAACCCTAACCCTAATTCTAACTCTAACCCAAACCATAACCCTAATCCTAATCGTAACCCTAACCCTAAACCTAACACTAACCCAAACACTAACCCTAACCCTAACCTTAAACCTAACCCTAACCCTAATTCTAACCCTAACCCTAACCATAACGATAACCATAACCCATACCCTAATCCCAGGGTAGCCTTCAACTGATAATCTGCCTGCCTCACCCCCAAGAGGTGAGTTGTACTTTTTTAACAGCAAGATTGGATTCAGCAACAATGAAAAAAGTAAAATATTTTCCCTTATAGAAAACGATGTCCAAAGTAGTTTTCTGATTCAAATGTAGCTTATAGTACTTAAGAATCCAATATCAATAATATGGTAATTTCTAGAAAGAATGAGATTGGTTATTTATGTAACCACGTGCAATACTGGCAAGAGCTGCAGGACTGGGAAGCAACCTTGGCATGACTTGACCAGGGGAGGAGCACCTGCTCTGAAGCTATGAAAGACAGGCAGAGCTTTGCAAGTGAGTGCTGAGTGCTATTGGTCAGTCTCCTGTCATTGGTGTCTGATGTGTGCAGGAGGGCTGAGGTCACAGAATCTTGGACTAAGATTCTGGAACTCCAAGAGGCAGTGACCTGGCAAAGCATTGTTTAGGGTGTTGCTAGGTGACAAAGCCCTCTCAGATGAGTTGCTGAAACACAGAGGTTTCTTGGTGGTAGGCTCTAGTGTTTGGGTGACCAGTTTGGAGAGATTTAGTTGACTTTAGGTCAAAGTTCTAGTGTTTGACAAAAAGAAGCAGCCAGGAGAAGAGGGGAGGAAGAGGGGAGAAGGTGGTGTGGCCTGCTCGCCCTGCCCAGGCCCTCCAAATACAGGACCTCTACTACAACGCCTACCTCTACTAACCCTAACACTAAACCTAACCCTAACCCTAACCCTAACCCTAACCCTAACCCAAACTCAAACCCTAACCCTAACCCTAACCCTAACCCTAACCCTAACCCAAACTCAAACCCTAACCCTAACCCTAACCCTAACCCTAACCCAAACTCCAACCCTAACCCTAACCCTAACACAAACCCTAACCCAAACCCTAACCCTAACCCTAACCCTAACCCTAACCCTAACACTAACCCAAACTCAAACACTAACCCTAACCCTAACCCTAACCCTAACCCTAACCCTAACCCTAACACTAACCCAAACCAAACCCTAAATCAAACCCTAAACCCTAACATTAACCCTAACCAAAACCAAACCCTAACCTTAACCCTAACCCAAAACCAAACCCTTACACTAATCCTCACCCTAACCCTAACCCAAACCCAAACCCAAACACTAAATCTAACCCTAACCCTAACCCTAACCCTAACCCAAAGCCTAAACCGAAACCTAACCCTAACCCAAATCCTCACACTAATCCTAAACCTAACACACACCCTAACCCTATCCTTAACCCTAACCCAAATCCAAACCCTAAACCTAACCCTAACACTAACCCAAACCCAAAACCTAACCGTAAACCTAACCCTAACCCTAACCCTAAATCAAACTCTAACTCTAACCCTAACCCTAATCCAAACCCTAACCCTAACCCAAACCTTAACCCTAACCAAACCAAAACCTAACCCTTACACTAATCCTAACCCCAAGCCTAATCCTAAACCAAACCCACAAAATAACCCTAATTCTCAACCTAACCCTAAGCGAAAACCTACCACTAACCCTAACCCAAACAATAACTCTATCCAAAAACCTAACGTTAAACCTAAACCAAACCCAAAACTTAACCCTAACACTAACCCTAACACTAAAACTAACCCTGACCCTAACCCTAACCCTAACCCAAACCCAAACCCTAACCCTAACACAAAACCTAACCCTAAAACAAAACCTAACCCTATCCCTAACCCTAAACCTAAACCTAAAAGTAACCCTAACCCAAACGCAAACCCTAACCCTAACCCTAAACCTAACCCAAACCCTAACCGTAACCCTAACCCTAACCCTAACCCTAACACAAACCCTAACCCTAAACATAACCCAAACCCAAACCCTAACCCTAAACCTAACCCTTACCCAAACCCTAACCATAACCAGAACCCAAACCATAACTCTATCCCTAAACCTAACCCTAACCCTAAACCTTACCCTAAACCAAACGCACACCCTAACCCTAACCCTAACCCTAACCCTAAACCTAAACCTAACCCAAGCCCAAACACTAACCTTACCCTAAACTTAATCCTAACCCAAACGCTATACCTAACCCTAACCCTAACCCTAACCCTAATCCTAAAACTAACCCTTACCCAAACACTAACCTTATCGCAAACCGTCACCCTAAACCTAACCCAATCCCAAACCCTAATCCTAACACTAACCCTAACCCTAACCCTAACACTCACCCTAAATCAAACGGAAACCCTAACCGTAACCCTAACCCTAACTCAAACCCTAACCCTAAACCTAACTCTAATATAAACCCTAACCCTAACCCTAAACCAAACCCAAACCCTAACCCTAAGCATAACCCTAACCCTTCCTCTACCCGTACCCTAACCCTAACACTAAACCTAATACTAAACAAACCCCTAACCCTATACCTAACCCTTACCCTAACCCAAACATTAACCCTAAAACTAACCCTAACCCAAACCCTAACCCTAAACCTAACCCTAACCCAAACCCTAACCCTAACCCTAACCCTAACCCAAACACTAAACCTAACCCTAACCCTAACCCAAACATTAACCCTAAGCCTAACCCTAACCCAAATGCTAACCCTAAACCTAACCCTAGCCCAAAACCTAACCCTAAACCTAATCCTAACACAAACCCTAACCCTAACCCAAAACCAAACCCAAACCCTAAACTTAACCCTAACCCTAACCCAAACTCTAACGGTAACTCTAAAGCTAACCCTAACCCTAACCCTAAACCTAACACTAACCCAAACCCTAACACTAACCCTAACCCTAACCCTAACCCTAACCCTAACCCAAACATTAAACCTAAACCTAACCCTAACCCAAACCTTAACACTACCCCTAACACAAACCCTAATCCTAACCCTAACCCTAGCCTAAGCCTAAACCTAACCCTAACAGAAACCCTAACCCTAACCCTAACCCTAAACCTAACCCTAACCCTAGCCCTAACCCTAACCCAAACTCAAACCCTAAACCTAATGCTAACCCTAACCCAAACCCTATCCCTAACCCTAAACCTTATCCAAACCCTAAATCTAACCCTAACCCTAACCCGAACCAAAACCTAAACCTAACCCAAACACTGACCCTAATACTAACCCTAACCCAAACCCTAAACCTAACCCTAACCCTAACCCAAATATTAACCCTAAACCTAACGCTAACCCTAACGCTAACCATAAACCTAACCCTAACCCAAACCCTAACCCTAACCCTAACCTTAACCCAAACCCTAACCCTAATCCTAACCCTAACGCAAACCCAAACCGTAACCCTAACCCTATCTCAAACCCTAACCCTAACCCTAACACTAACCCTATACCTAAACCTAACCCTAACACAAATATTAAACCTAAACGTAACCCAACCCCTAAGCCTAAACCTAGCCATAACCCAAACCCTAACCCTAAACCTAACCCTAACACAAACCCTAACCCTAACCCAAACCCAAACCCTAACCCTAAACCTAACCATAGTCCAAACCCTAACCCTAAACCTAACCCTAACACAAACCCTAACACTAACCCAAACCCAAAACCTAAACCTAACCCTAACCGAAACTCTAACCATAACCCTAACCCTAACCCTAAACCTAACACTAACACAAACCCTAACCCTTAACCTAAACCTAAACCTAACCCTAACCCAAACCCTAACCCTAAAACTAACCCTAACACAAACCCTAACCCTGACCCTAACCCAAATCCAAACACTAACCCTAACCCTAACCCTAACCCAAACCCTAACCGTAAACCTAACCCTAACCCTATGCCTAACCCTAACCCTAACCCAAACCCTAACCCGAACCATAACCCTAATCCAAACCCTAACCCTAACCCAAACCAAACCCTAACTCAAACCCTAAACCTAACCCTAACCCTAACATTAACCCTAACCGAAACCAAACCGTAACCTTAACCCTAACCCAAACCCAAACCCTTACACTAATCCTAACCCTAACCCTAACCCAAACCCAAAACCAAACACTAAATCTAACCCTAACCCTAACCCAAAGCCTAAACCCAAATCTAACCCTAACCCAAATCCTCACACTAATCCTAAACCTAACACACACCCTAACCCTAACCTTAACCCTAACCCAAATCCTAACCCTAACCCTAACCCTAACACTAAACCAAACCCAAACCCTAACCGTAAACCTAACCCTAACCCTAACCCTAAACCTAACCCTAAACCTAATCCAAACCCTAACCCTAACCCAAACCTTAACCCTAACCAAACCAAAACCTAACCCTTACACTAACCCTAACCCCTAGCCTAATCCTAAACCAAACCCAAACAATAACCCTAATTCTCAACCTAACCCTAAGCGAAAACCTAACACTAACCCTAACCCAAACCATAACTCTAACCCAAAACCTAACCTTAAACCTAAACCAAACCCAAAACTTAACCCTAACACTAACCCTAACACTAAACCTAACCCTGACCCTAACCCTAACCCTAACCCTAACCCTAACCCCAACCCAAACCCTAAACCTAAAACAAAATCTAACCCTAAATCAAACCCTAACCCTATACCTAACCCTAACCCTAAACCTAAAAGTAACCCTAACCCAAACGCAAACCCTAACCCTAACCCTAACCCTAACCCAAACCCTAACCGTAACCGTAACCCTAACCCTAACACTAACATAAACTCTAACCCTAACCCTAAACCTAACCCAAACCCTAAATCTAACCCTAACCCTAACCCAAATCCAAACCCTAACCCTAACCCTAACCCTAACCCTAACCCAAACCCTAACCCTAACCCTAACCAAAACGCAAACCCTAAACCTAATCCAAACCCTAACCCTAACAGTAACCCTAACCCTAAACCTAAACGTAACCCTAACCCAAACGCAAACGCTAATCCTAACCCTAACCCTAACCCAAACCCTAACCGTAACTCTAAACCTAACCCTAACGCTAACACAAACCCTAAACCTAACCCAAAAACTAACCCAAAGCCTAACTCTAACCCTAACCCTAACCCAAAACCTAACCCTAACTCAAACCATAACCCTAACGCTAACCCTAACCCAAACTCTAACCCTAAGCCAAACCCAAACCCAAACCCTAATCCTAACCCTAAACATAACCGAAACCCAAACGCTAACCCTAAACATAACCCTTACCCAAACCCTAACCATAACCAGAACCCAAACCATAACTCTATCCCTAAACCTAACCCTAACCCTAAACCTTACCCTAATCCAAACGCACACTCTAACCCTAACCCTAACCCTAACCCTAACCCTAAACCTAACCTAACACTAACCCTATACCTAACCCTAACCCTAACACAAATATTAAACCTAAACGTAACCCAACCCCTAAGCCTAAACCTAGCCATAACCCAAACCCTAACCCTAAACCTAACCCTAACACAAACCCTAACCCTAACCCAAACCCAAACCCTAACCCTAAAGCTAAACCAAACATTAACCCTAAACCTAACCCTAACCCAAACCCTAATCCTAAACCTAACCATAGTCCAAACCCTAACCCTAAACCTAACCCTAACACAAACCCTAACACTAACCCAAACCCAAAACCTAAACCTAACCCTAACCGAAACTCTAACCGTAACCCTAACCCTAACCCTAAACCTAACACTAACACAAACCCTAACCCTAAACCTAAACCTAACCCTAACCCAAACCCTAACCCTAAAACTAACCCTAACACAAACCCTAACCCTGACCTTAACCCAAATCCAAACACTAACCCTAACCCTAACCCTAACCCAAACCCTAACCGTAAACCTAACCCTAACCCTATGCCTAACCCTAACCCTAACCCAAACCCTAACCCTAACCATAACCCTAATCCAAACCCTAACCCTAACCCTAACCCAAAACCTAACCCTAACCAAACCAAAACCTAACCCTTACACTAATCCTAACCCCAACCCTAATCCTAAACCAAACCCAAACACTAACCCTAATTCTCACCCTAACCCTAACACAAAACCTAACACTAACCCTAACCCAACCATAACTGCATCCCTAACCCTAACCCTAACCCAAACCCAAACCCTCACCGTAACACAAAACCTAACCCTAAACCAAACCCTAACCCTAAACCTAAACGTAACCCTAACACAAATGCAAACCCTAACCCTAACCCTAACCCTAACCCTAAATCAAACGCTAAACCTAACACTAACCCTAACCCTAACCCTAACCCTAACCCTAATCCTAATCCTAACCCAAACCCAAACCCTAACCCTAAACCTAACCCAAACCCAAACCATAACTATAACACTAACCATAACCCTTACCCTAACCCAAACCCAAAAAGTAACCCTAAACCT
>JAJHUQ010000040.1:1520000-1542500 GCA_035773235.1 Eospalax fontanierii | reverse complement strand
CAAACCATAACTCTAACCCAAAACCTAACCTTAAACCTAAACCAAACCCAAAACTTAACCCTAACACTAACCCTAACACTAAACCTAACCCTGACCCTAACCCTAACCCTAACCCTAACCCTAACCCAAACCCAAACCCTAAACCTAAAACAAAATCTAACCCTAAATCAAACCCTAACCCTATACCTAACCCTAACCCTAAACCTAAAAGTAACCCTAACCCAAACGCAAACCCTAACCCTAACCCTAACCCTAACCCAAACCCTAACCGTAACCGTAACCCTAACCCTAACACTAACATAAACTCTAACCCTAACCCTAAACCTAACCCAAACCCTAAATCTAACCCTAACCCTAACCCAAACCCAAACCCTAACCCTAACCCTAACCCTAACCCTAACCCAAACCCTAACCCTAACCCTAACCAAAACGCAAACCCTAAACCTAACCCAAACCCTAACCCTAACAGTAACCCTAACCCTAAACCTAAACGTAACCCTAACCCAAACGCAAACGCTAATCCTAACCCTAACCCTAACCCAAACCCTAACCGTAACTCTAAACCTAACCCTAACGCTAACACAAACCCTAAACCTAACCCAAAAACTAACCCAAAGCCTAACTCTAACCCTAACCCTAACCCAAAACCTAACCCTAACGCAAACCATAACCCTAACGCTAACCCTAACCCAAACCCTAACCCTAAGCCAAAACCAAACCCAAACCCTAATCCTAACCCTAAACATAACCGAAACCCAAACGCTAACCCTAAACATAACCCTTACCCAAACCCTAACCATAACCAGAACCCAAACCATAACTCTATCCCTAAACCTAACCCTAACCCTAAACCTTACCCTAATCCAAACGCACACTCTAACCCTAACCCTAACCCTAACCCTAACCCTAAACCTAACCTAACACTAACCCTATACCTAACCCTAACCCTAACACAAATATTAAACCTAAACGTAACCCAACCCCTAAGCCTAAACCTAGCCATAACCCAAACCCTAACCCTAAACCTAACCCTAACACAAACCCTAACCCTAACCCAAACCCAAACCCTAACCCTAAAGCTAAACCAAACATTAACCCTAAACCTAACCCTAACCCAAACCCTAATCCTAAACCTAACCATAGTCCAAACCCTAACCCTAAACCTAACCCTAACACAAACCCTAACACTAACCCAAACCCAAAACCTAAACCTAACCCTAACCGAAACTCTAACCATAACCCTAACCCTAACCCTAAACCTAACACTAACACAAACCCTAACCCTAAACCTAAACCTAAAACTAACCCTAACCCAAACCCTAACCCTAAAACTAACCCTAACACAAACCCTAACCCTGACCCTAACCCAAATCCAAACACTAACCCTAACCCTAACCCTAACCCAAACCCTAACCGTAAACCTAACCCTAACCCTATGCCTAACCCTAACCCTAACCCAAACCCTAACCCTAACAATAACCCTAATCCAAACCCTAACCCTAACCCAAACCAAACCCTAACCCAAACCCTAAACCCAACCCTAACCCTAACATCAACCCTAACCCAAACCAAACCGTAACCTCAACCCTAACCCAAACCCAAACCCTTACACTAATCCTCACCCTAACCCTAACCCAAACCCAAAACCAAACACTAAATCTAACCCTAACCCTAACCCAAAGCCTAAACCGAAACCTAACCCTAACCCAAATCCTCACACTAATCCTAAACCTAACACACACCCTAACCCTAACCTTAACCCTAACCCAAATCCTAACCCTAACCCTAACCCTAACACTAAACCAAACCCAAACCCTAACCGTAAACCTAACCCTAACCCTAACCCTAAACCTAACCCTAAACCTAATCCAAACCCTAACCCTAACCCAAACCTTAACCCTAACCAAACCAAAACCTAACCCTTACACTAACCCTAACCCCAAGCCTAATCCTAAACCAAACCCAAACAATAACCCTAATTCTCAACCTAACCCTAAGCGAAAACCTAACACTAACCCTAACCCAAACCATAACTCTAACCCAAAACCTAACCTTAAACCTAAACCAAACCCAAAACTTAACCCTAACACTAACCCTAACACTAAACCTAACCCTGACCCTAACCCTAACCCTAACCCTAACCCTAACCCAAACCCAAACCCTAAACCTAAAACAAAATCTAACCCTAAATCAAACCCTAACCCTATACCTAACCCTAACCCTAAACCTAAAAGTAACCCTAACCCAAACGCAAACCCTAACCCTAACCCTAACCCTAACCCAAACCCTAACCGTAACCGTAACCCTAACCCTAACACTAACATAAACTCTAACCCTAACCCTAAACCTAACCCAAACCCTAAATCTAACCCTAACCCTAACCCAAACCCAAACCCTAACCCTAACCCTAACCCTAACCCTAACCCAAACCCTAACCCTAACCCTAACCAAAACGCAAACCCTAAACCTAACCCAAACCCTAACCCTAACAGTAACCCTAACCCTAAACCTAAACGTAACCCTAACCCAAACGCAAACGCTAATCCTAACCCTAACCCTAACCCAAACCCTAACCGTAACTCTAAACGTAACCCTAACGCTAACACAAACCCTAAACCTAACCCAAAAACTCACCCCAAGCCTAACTCTAACCCTAACCCTAACCCAAAACCTAACGCTAACGCAAACCATAACCCTAACGCTAACCCTAACCCAAATCCTAACCCTAAGCCAAACCCAAACCCAAACCCTAATCCTAACCCTAAACATAACCGAAACCCAAACGCTAACCCTAAACATATCCCTTACCCAAACCCTAACCATAACCAGAACCCAAACCATAACTCTATCCCTAAACCTAACCCTAACCCTAAACCTTACCCTAATCCAAACGCACACTCTAACCCTAACCCTAACCCTAACCCTAACCCTAAACCTAACCTAACACTAACCCTATACCTAACCCTAACCCTAACACAAATATTAAACCTAAACGTAACCCAACCCCTAAGCCTAAACCTAGCCATAACCCAAACCCTAACCCTAAACCTAACCCTAACACAAACCCTAACCCTAACCCAAACCCAAACCCTAACCCTAAAGCTAAACCAAACATTAACCCTAAACCTAACCCTAACCCAAACCCTAATCCTAAACCTAACCATAGTCCAAACCCTAACCCTAAACCTAACCCTAACACAAACCCTAACACTAACCCAAACCCAAAACCTAAACCTAACCCTAACCGAAACTCTAACCGTAACCCTAACCCTAACCCTAAACCTAACACTAACACAAACCCTAACCCTAAACCTAAACCTAACCCTAACCCAAACCCTAACCCTAAAACTAACCCTAACACAAACCCTAACCCTGACCTTAACCCAAATCCAAACACTAACCCTAACCCTAACCCTAACCCAAACCCTAACCGTAAACCTAACCCTAACCCTATGCCTAAACCTAACCCTAACCCAAACCCTAAACCTAACCATAACCCTAATCCAAACCCTAACCCTAACCCTAACCCAAAACCTAACCCTAACCAAACCAAAACCTAACCCTTACACTTATCCTAACCCCAACCCTAATCCTAAACCAAACCCAAACACTAACCCTAATTCTCACCCTAACCCTAACACAAAACCTAACACTAACCCTAACCCAACCATAACTGCATCCCTAACCCTAACCCTAACCCAAACCCAAACCCTCCCCGTAACACAAAACCTCCCCCTAAACCAACCCCTACCCCTAACCCTAAACGTCACCCTAACACAAATGCAAACCCTAACCCTAACCCTAACCCTAACCCTAAATCAAACGCTAAACCTAACACTAACCCTAACCCTAACCCTAACCCTAACCCTCATCCTAACCCTAACCCAAACCCAAACCCTAACCCTAAACCTAACCCAAACCCAAACCATAACTATAACACTAACCATAACCCTTACCCTAACCCAAACCCAAAAAGGAACCCTAAACCTAGTCCTAATCGAAAACCTGACCCTAACCCTAATCCTAACCCTAACCCAAACCCTAACCCTAACGCTAATTCTAACACTAACACTAACCGAAACACTAAACCTAACCTTAAGCCTAACCCAAACATTAATCCTAAACCTAACGCTAACCCTAACGCTAACCCTAAACCTAACCCTAACCCAAACCCTAACCCTAACCCTAACCCTAACCCAAACCCTAACCCCAATCCTAACCCTAACCCAAACCCAAACCCTAACCCCAACCCTAACCCAAATCCTAACCCTAACCCTAACACTAACCCTAACTGAAACCAAACACTAATTCTAACCATAACCCTAACCCTAAACCAATCCAAACCCAAACCCTAACCTTAATCCTAATGCTAACCCTAACCCTAACGCAAACCCTAAACATAACCAGAATCCAAACCATAACACTCTCCCTAAACATAACCCTAACCCTAACCCTAATCCTAACCCTAACCCAAACCATAACCCTAATCCTAATCGTAACCCTAACCCTAAACCTAACACTAACCCAAACACTAACCCTAACCCTAATCTTAAACCTAACCCTAACCCTAATTCTAACCATAACCCTAACCATAACGATATCCATAACCCATACCCTAATCCCAGGGTAGCCTTGAACTGATAATCTGCCTGCCTCACCCTCAAGAGGTGAGTTGTACTTTTTTAAGAGCAAAGATTGGATTCAGCAACAATGAAAAAGGATAATATTTTCCCTTATAGAAAACGATGTCCAAAGTAGTTTTCTGATTCAAATGTAGCTTATAGTACTTAAGAATCCAATATCAATAATATGGTAATTTCTAGAAAGAATGAGATTGGTTATTTATGTAACCACGTGCAATACTGGCAAGAGCTGCAGGACTGGGAAGCAACCTTGGCATGACTTGACCAGGGGAGGAGCACCTGCTCTGAAGCTATGAAAGACAGGCAGAGCTTTGCAAGTGAGTGCTGAGTGCTATTGGTCAGTCTCCTGTCATTGGTGTCTGATGTGTGCAGGAGGGCTGAGGTCACAGAATCTTGGACTAAGATTCTGGAACTCCAAGAGGCAGTGACCTGGCAAAGCATTGTTTAGGGTGTTGCTAGGTGACAAAGCCCTCTCAGATGAGTTGCTGAAACACAGAGGTTTCTTGGTGGTAGGCTCTAGTGTTTGGGTGACCAGTTTGGAGAGATTTAGTTGACTTTAGGTCAAAGTTCTAGTGTTTGACAAAAAGAAGCAGCCAGGAGAAGAGGGGAGGAAGAGGGGAGAAGGTGGTGTGGCCTGCTCGCCCTGCCCAGGCCCTCCAAATACAGGACCTCTACTACAACGCCTACCTCTACTAACCCTAACCCTAAACCTAACCCTAACCCTAACCCTAACCCTAACCCTAACCCTAACCCAAACTCAAACCCTAACCCTAACCCTAACCCTAACCCTAACCCTAACCCAAACTCAATCCCTAACCCTAACCCTAACCCTAACCCTAACCCAAACTCAAACCCTAACCCTAACCCTAACACAAACCCTAACCCAAACCCTAACCCTAACCTTAACCCTAACCCTAACCCTAACCCTAACCCAAACTCAAACCCTAACCCTAACCCTAACGCTAACCCTAACCCTAAACCTAACCCTAACACTAACCCAAACCAAACCCTAAATCAAACCCTAAACCCTAACATTAACCCTAACCAAAACCAAACCCTAACCTTAACCCTAACCCAAAACCAAACCCTTACACTAATCCTCACCCTAACCCTAACCCAAACCCAAACCCAAACACTAAATCTAACCCTAACCCTAACCCTAACCCTAACCCAAAGCCTAAACCGAAACCTAAACCTAACCCAAATCCTCACACTAATCCTAAACCTAACACACACCCTAACCCTATCCTTAACCCTAACCCAAATCCAAACCCTAAACCTAACCCTAACACTAACCCAAACCCAAAACCTAACCGTAAACCTAACCCTAACCCTAACCCTAACCCTAACCCTAAATCAAACTCTAACTCTAACCCTAACCCTAATCCAAACCCTAACCCTAACCCAAACCTTAACCCTAACCAAACCAAAACCTAACCCTTACACTAATCCTAACCCCAAGCCTAATCCTAAACCAAACCCACAAAATAACCCTAATTCTCAACCTAACCCTAAGCGAAAACCTACCACTAACCCTAACCCAAACAATAACTCTATCCAAAAACCTAACGTTAAACCTAAACCAAACCCAAAACTTAACCCTAACACTAACCCTAACACTAAAACTAACCCTGACCCTAACCCTAACCCTAACCCAAACCCAAACCCTAACCCTAACACAAAACCTAACCCTAAAACAAACCCTAACCCTATCCCTAACCCTAAACCTAAACCTAAAAGTAACCCTAACCCAAACGCAAACCCTAACCCTAACCCTAAACCTAACCCAAACCCTAACCGTAACCCTAACCCTAACCCTAACACAAACCCTAACCCTAAACATAACCCAAACCCAAACCCTAACCCTAAACCTAACCCTTACCCAAACCCTAACCATAACCAGAACCCAAACCATAACTCTATCCCAAAACCTAAACTTAACCCTGAACCAAACCCAAAACTTAACCCTAACACTAACCCTAACCCTAACCCTAACCCTAACCCTAACCCTAACCCAAACCCAAACCCTAACTGTAACACAAAACCTAACCCTAAACCAAACCCTAACCCTAAACCTAAACGTAACCCTAACCCAAACGGAAAACCTAACCTTAACCCTAAACCTAACCCTAAACCAAACGTTAAACCTAACACTAACCCTAACCCTAAACCTAAACCTAACCCTAATCCTAACCCTAACCCAAACCCTAAGCCTAACCCTAACCTTAACCCAAACCCAAAACCTAACCCTAACCCGAACCCTAACCCAAACCCATACCCTAATCCTAACCTTAACCCAAACCCTAAACCTAACCCTTACCCTAACCCAAACCCAAACCGTAAACCTAACACTAACCCTAACTCTAACCCTAACCCTAACCCAAACAGTAACCCTAACAATAACACTAACCCTAACTGAAACCAAGCACTAATCCTAACCATAACCCTAACCCTAAACCAATCCAGACCGAAAACCTAACCTTAATCCTAACGCTAACCCTAAGCCTAAACCAAACCATAACCCTAACCCGAACCCAAACCCTAACCCAAACCCAAACCCTAACCCTAACCCTAACCCGAACCCAAATCCATACCCTAATCCTAACACTAAACCTAACCCTAACGCTAATCCACACCCTAACCCATACCGAAACCATAACCATAACCCTAACACTAACCCAAACACTAACCCTAACCTTAACCCAACCCAAACTCTAACCCTAAACCTTACCCTAACACAAAACCAAACCGTAACCCTAACACTAACCATAAACCTAACCCTAACCCAAACCCAAACCGTAACCCTAAACCTAATCCTAATCCAAAACGTAACCCTACCCTAATCCTAACCGTAACCCAAACCCTAACCCTAACTCTAACCCTAACACTAACCCAAACTCTTAACCTAACCTTAACCCTAACCCAAACATTAACCCTAAACCTAACGCTAAACCTAAGGCTAACCCTAAACCTTACCCTAACCCAAACCCTAACCCTAACCCTAACATTAACCCAAACCCTAACCCTAATCCTAACCCTAACCCAAACCCAAACCCTAACCCTAACCCTAACCCAAACCCAAACCCTAACCCTAACACTAACCCTAACTGAAACCAAACACTAACCCTAACCATAACCATAACCCTAAACCAATCCAAACCCAAAACCTAACCTTAATCCTAACGCTAACCCTAAGCCTAACCCTAAGCCAAACCCTCACCTTAACCCGAACACTAACCCTAATCCTAACCCTAACCCAAACCCAAACCCTAACCCTAACCCTAACCCAAACCATAACCCTAACCCTAACACTAACCCTAACCCTAAACCTAATCCTAACCCTAACCCAAACCAAACCCTAACACTAACCCTAACCCTAACCCTAACATTAACCCTAACCGAAAGCAAACCATAACCTTAACCGTAACCTAAACCCCAACCCTTAACCTTACCCTCACCCTATCCCTAAACCAAACCCAAACCCAAACCAAAACACTCAATCTAAACCTAACCCTAAGCCTAACCCTAACCCAAACCTAAACCATAATGCTAACACTAACCTTAAGCCTAACGCAAACCGTAACCCTAACCAAAACCCAAACCCAAACCTTAAACCTAACCCTAACCCTAACCCAAACTCTAACCGTAACTCTAACCCTAACCCTAACACTAACCCTAAACTTAACACTAACCCAAACCCTAACACTAACCCTAACCCTAACCCTAACCCTAACCCTAACCCAAACATTAAACCTCAACCTAACCCTAACCCAAACCCTAACACTAACCCTAACACAACCCTAACCCTAACCCTAAGGCTAAGCCTAAGTCGAAACCTAACCCTAACACAAACCCTAACCCTAACCCTAACCCTAACCCAAACTCAAACCCTAAACCTAATGCTAAGCCTAACCAAAACCCTATCCCTAACCCTAACCCTTATCCAAACCCTAAATCTAACCCTAACCCTAACCCGAACCAAAACCTAAACCTAACCCAAACCCTGACCCTAACCCTAACCCTAACCCAAACTCAAACCCTAAACCTAATGCTAAGCCTAACCCAAACCCTATCCCTAACCCTAACCCTTATCCAAACCCTAAATCTAACCCTAACCCTAACCCGAACCAAAACCTAAACCTAACCCGAACCCTAACCCAAACCGAAACCCTAATGCTCACCCTAACCTTAAGCCTAACCCAAACCCTAACCCTAACCAAAACCCAAACCCAAAACCTAAACCTAACCCAACCCTAATTCTAACCCTAACCCAAATCCATTCCCTAACCCTAACCTAAGCCAAACCCAAACCCTAACCCTAACCCGAACCCTAACCCTAAACTTAACACTAAAAAACCCTAACTCTAAACCTAAACTTAAACCTAACCCTAACACAAACACTAACCCTAACCCTAACCCTAACCCTAAAACTAAACCAAACCCAAATCCTAACCCCACCCCAAACCCTAAACCTAACCCTAACCCTAACCCAAACCCTAACCATAAGCCTAAACCTAAAACTACCTCTAACACAAATCCTTAACCCTAACCCTAACACTAACCCAAACCCTAACCCTAACCCTAACCCTTAATCAAACCCTAACCCTTACCCTAACTCGATCCCTAACCCAAACCCAAACACTAAGCCTAAACCTAATCCTAACCAAAACCCTGTCCCTGACCCTGACACAAACACTACCCCTCACCCTAACCCTAACCCAAACACTAAAGCTACACCTCACCCAAACCCAAACCCTAACCATAAATCTAAGCCTAACCCTAACCCAAACTCAAACCGAAACCCTCAACCTAACCCTACCCTAACCCTAACCCAAACCCAAACCCTGATCCTAACCCTAATCCAAACCCAAACCCTAACACTAAACCTAACCCTGACCCTAACCCAAACCCTAACTCTAAACTTAACCCTAACCCTAACCCTAACTCTAAACCTAACCCAAAACCAAACCCTAACCCTAACCCTAACCCTAACCTTAAACCTAACCCTAACCCAAACCCTACAACTAACCCTAAACCTAACACTAACACTAACCATAACTAAACCCTAAACCTAACCCTAACCCTCACCCTAACCCAAATTCAAACTCTAACCCTAACCCTAACCTAACACTAACACTAACCCAAACCAAACCCTAAACCTAACCCTAACCGTAACCTTCACCCTAACCCAAATCCAAACTCTAACCCTAACCCTAACACTAACACTAACACTAACCTAACCCAAACCAAACTCTAAACTTGACCCTAACCAAAACCCAAACCGAAAGCCTAACCCTAACCTTAACCCTAAGCCTAACCCTAAACCTAATCCAAACCCTAACCCTAACCCTAAACCAATTCCTAACCCTAACCCTAACCATAACACTAACCCTAACACAAATCCTTACCCTAACCCTAACCCTAAAACAAACCCTAAGCCTACCAATTACCCAAACCCTAACGCTAACCCGAACACTATCCCAAACCCATACCCTAATCCTAACACTAAAACTAACCCTAACGCTAATCCGCACCCTAACCCAAACCGTAACCCTAACCATAACCATAACCCTACCCCAAACACTAACCCTAACCCTAACCTTAACCCAAACCCTAAACCTAACCCTTACCCTAACCCAAACCCAAACCGTAAACCTAACACTAACCCTAACCCTAACCCTAACCCTAACCCTAACCCTAACCCTAACCCAAACCCTAACCCTAACCCTAACAATAACCCTAACTGAAACCAAACACTAATCCTAAGCATAACCCTAACCCTAAACCAATCCAAAACCAAATCCTAACCTTAATCCTAACGTTAACACTAAGCCTAAACAAAACCATAACCCTAACACGAACACAAACCCTAACCCAAACCCAAACCCTAAACCTAACCCTAACCCTAACCCAAACACATACCCTAATCCTAACACTAAACCTAACCCTAACGCTAATCCGCACCCTAACCCAAACCGAAACCATAACCATAACCATAACACTAACCCAAACACTAACCCTAACCCTAACCCAACCCAAACCCTAAACCTAACCCTTACCCTAACCCAAAACCAAACCATAACCCTAACACTAACCATAAACCTAACCCTAACCCAAACCCAAACCGTAACCCTAAACCTAATCCTAATCCAAAACCTAACCCTAACCCTAATCCTAACCGTAACCCAAACCCTAACCCTAACCCTAACCCTAACACTAACCCAAACCCTAAACCTAACCTTAACCCTAACCCAAACATTAACCCTAAACCTAACGCTAAACCTAACGCTAACCGTAAACCTAACCCTAACCCAAACCCTAACCCTAACCCTAACCCTAACCCAAACCCTAACCCTAATTCTAACCCTAACCTAAACCCAAACCCTAACCCTAACCCTAACCCAAACCCTAACCCTAACCCTAACACTACCCTAACTGAAACCAAACACTAATCCTAACCATAACCCTAACTCTAAACCAATCCAAACCCAAACCCTAACCTTAATCCTAACGCTAAACCTAAGCCTAAACCAAACCCTAACCCTAACCCTAACCCAAACCCTAACCCAAACCCAAACACTAACCCTAACCCTAACCCTAACCCAAACCCATACCCTAATCCTAACACTAAACCTAACCCTAACGCTAATCCGCCCCCTAACCCAAACCGAAACCCTAACCATAACCCTAACACTAACCCAAACAGTAACCCTAACCCTAACCCTAACCCAAACCCTAAACCTAACCCTTACTCTAACCCAAAACAAAACCGTAACAGTAACACTTACCATAAACCTAACCCTAAAACAAACCCAAACCGTAACCCTAACCCTAACCCTAATCCTAAACCTAACCCAAACCCTAATCCTAACCATAACCCTAACACTAACCCAAACACTAAACCTATCCTTAACCCTAACCCAAACATTTACCCTAAACCTGACGCTAACCCTAACGCTAACCCTAACCCTAACCCTAACCCAAACCATAACCCTAAATCTAACACTAACCCTAACTCTAAACCTAACCCTAACCCTAACCCAAACCAAACCCTAACCCTAACCCTAACCCTAACCCTAACATTAACCCTAACCGAAAGCAAAACATAACCTTAACCCTAACCTAAACACAAACCCTTACCCTTACCCTCACCCTAACCCTAACCCACACCCAAACCCAAACCCAAACCAAAACACTCAATCTAAACCTAACGCTAACCCAAACCCAAAGCCTAAACCGAAACCAATCCCTAACCCTAACCCAAACCTAAACCATAATGCTAACACTAAGCTTAAGCCTAACCCAAACCCTAACCCTAACCAAAACCCAAACGCAAACCCTAAACCTAATCCTAACCCTAATTCTAACCCTAACCCAGACCCTATCCCTAACCCTAACCTTACCCAAGCCCAAACCCTAACCCGAACTTGAACCCTAACCCTAACCTTAACACTAAATCAAACCCTAACCCTAAACCTAAACTTAAACCTAACCCTAATCCAAACCCTAACCCTAACCCTAACCCAAACCCTAACCCGAACCAAACCAAAACCTAACCCTTACACTAACCCTAATCCAAAGCCTAACCATAACCCTAACCTAAACCCTAACCCTAACCAAACAAAAACCTAACCCTTACACTAACCCTAACCCCAACCCTAATCCTAAACCAAACCCAAACACTAACCCTAATTCTCACGATAACCCTAACGCAAAACCTAACACTCACCCTACCCCAAACCATAACTCTATCCCAAAACCTAACCTTAACCCTGAAACAAAACCAAACCTTAACCCTAACACTAACCCTAACACTAAACCTAACCCTAACCCTAACACTAACCCTAAACCTAACCAATCCCAAACCCTAACTGTAACACAAAACCTAACCCTAAACCAAACCCTAAACCTAAACCTAAACGTAACCCTAACCCAAACGGTAAACCTAACCCTAACCCTAACCCTAACCCTAACCCTAACCCAAACACTAAACCTAACCTTAACCCTAACCCAAACATTAACCCTAAACCTAACGCTAAACCTAACGCTAACCCTATACCTAACCCTAACCCAAACCCTAACCCTAACCCTAACCCTATCCCAAACCCTAAATCTAATCCTAACCCTAACCCAAACCCAAACCCTAACCCTAACCCTAACCCAAACCCTAACCCTAACTCCAACACTAACCCTAACTGAAACCAAACACTAATCCTAACCATAACTCTAACCCTAAACCAATCCAAACCCAAACCCTAACCTTAATGCTAGCGCTAACCCTAAGCCTAAACCAAACCCTAACCCTAACCCTAACCCAAACCCTAACCCAAACCCAAACACTAACCCTAACCCTAACCCTAACCCAAACCCATACCCTAATCCTAACACTAAAACTAACCCTAACGCAAATCCGCACCCTAACCCAAACCGAAACCCTAACCATAAACCTAACACTAACCTAAACAGTAACCCTAACCCTAAACCTAACCCAAACCCTAAACCTAACCCTTACCCTAACCTAAACCAAAACCGTAACAGTAACACTAACCATAAACCTAACCCTAATCCCAAACCCAAAACGTAACCCTAACCCTAAACCTGACGCTAACCCTAACGCTAACCCTAAACGTAACCCTAACCCAAACCCTAACCCTAACACTAATCCTAACCCAAAACCTAACTCTAATCCTAACCCTAACCCAAACCCAAACCCTAACCTTAACCCTAACCCAAACCATAACCCTAAACCTAACACTAACCCTAACTCTAAATCCAACCCTAACCCTTACCGAAACCAAACCCTAACCCTAACCCTAACCCTACCCCTAACATTAACCCTAACCGAAAGCAAACCATAACCTTAACCCTAAACTAAACACAAACCCTTACCCTTACCCTCACCCTAACCCTAACCCAAACCCAAACCCAAACTAAAACATTCAATCTAAACCTAACCCTAACCCTAACCCAAACCCAAAGCCTAAACCGAAACCAAAACTTAACCCTAACCCAAACCTAAACCATAATGCTAACACTAACCTTAAGCCTAACCCAAACCCTAATCCTAATTCTAAACCTAACCCAAACCCTATCCCTAACCCTAACCTAACCCAAACCCAAACCCTAACCCAAACCCGAACCCTAACCCTAACCTTAACACTAAATCAAACCCTAACCATAAACCTAAACTTAAACCTAACCCTAACACAAATCCTAACCCTAACCCTAACCCTAAAACTAACCCCAACCCAAATCCTAATCCCACCCCAAACCCTAACCCTAACCCTAACCTAAACCCTAACCCTAACCAAACCAAAACCTAACCCTTACACTAACCCTAACCCCAACCCTAATCCTAAACCAAACCCAAACACTAACCCTAATTCTCACGAGAACCCTAACCCAAAACCTAACACTCACCCTACCCCAAACCATAACTCTATCCCAAAACCTAACCTTAACCCTGAACCAAACCCAAACCTTAACCCTAACACTAGCCCTAACACTAACCCTAACCCTAACCCTAACCCTAACCCTAACCAAACCCAAACCCTAACTGTAACACAAAACCTAACCCTAAACCAAACCCTAACACTAAACCTAAACGTAACCCTAACCCAAACGGAAAACCTAAGCCTAACCCTAACCCTAACCCTAACCCTAACCTTAACCCTAACCCTAACCCAAACCCTAACCCTAAACCAAACGCTAAACCTAACACTAAACCTAACCCTAACCCTAACCCTAATCCTAACCCTAACCGAACCCTAACCCAAACCCAAACCCTAAACCTAACCCTAACCCTAACCCAAACCCATACCCTAGTCCTAACACTAAAACTAACCCTAACGCTAATCCGCACCCTAACTTAAACCGAAACCCTAAACATAACCCTAACCCAAACACTAACTCTAACCCTAACCTTAACCCAAACCCTAAACCTAACCCTTACCCTAACCCAAACCCAAACAGTAACCCTAACGCTAACCCTACACAAACCCGATCCCTAACCCTAACTCTTATCCAAACCCTAAACCTAACCCTAACCCTAACCCGAACTAAAACCTAAACCTAACCCAAACCCTGACCCTAACCCTAACCCTAACCCTAACCCTAACCCAAACCGTAACTCTAAACCTAACCCTAACCCAAACCCTAACCCTAACCCTAACCCTAACCCAAACCCGAACCCTAATCCTAACCCAAACCCTAACCCTAACTCTAACACTAACCCTAACTGAAACCAAACACTAATCCTAACCATAACTCTAACCCTAAACCAATCCAAACCCAAACCCTAACCTTAATGCTAGCGCTAACCCTAAGCCTAAACCAAACCCTAACCCTAACCCTAACCCAAACCCTAACCCAAACCCAAACACTAACCCTAACCCTAACCCTAACCCAAACCCATACCCTAATCCTAACACTAAAACTAACCCTAACGCAAATCCGCACCCTAACCCAAACCGAAACCCTAACCATAACCCTAACACTAACCCAAACAGTAACCCTAACCCTAAACCTAACCCAAACCCTAAACCTAACCCTTACCCTAACCTAAACCAAAACCGTAACAGTAACACTAACCATAAACCTAACCCTAACCCAAACCCAAAACGTAACCCTAACCCTAACCCTAATCCTAACCCTAACCCAAACCCTAATCCTAACCCTAACCCTAATACTAACCCAAACACTAAACCTACCCTTAACTCTAACCCAAACATTAACGCTAAACCTGACGCTAACCCTAACGCTAACCCTAAACCTAACCCTAACCCAAACCCTAACCCTAACACTAATCCTAACCCAAAACCTAACTCTAATCCTAACCCTAACCCAAACCCAAACCCTAACCTTAACCCTAACCCAAACCATAACCCTAAACCTAACACTAACCCTAACTCTAAACCTAACCCTAACCGTAACCGAAACCAAACCCTAACCCTAACCCTAACCCTACCCCTAATATTAACCCTAACCGAAAGCAAACCATAACCTTAACCCTAAACTAAACACAAACCCTTACCCTTACCCTCACCCTAACCCTAACCCAAACCCAAACCCAAACCAAAACATTCAATCTAAACCTAACCCTAACCCTAACCCAAACCCAAAGCCTAAACCGAAACCAAAACTTAACCCTAACCCAAACCTAAACCATAATGCTAACACTAACCTTAAGCCTAACCCAAACCCTAACCCTAACCAAAACCCAAACCCAAACCCTAAACCCAACCCTAACCCTAATTCTAACCCTAACCCAAACCCTATCCCTAACCCTAACCTAACCCAAACCCAAACCCTAACCCAAATCCGAACCCTAACCCTAACCTTAACACTAAATCAAACCTAACCATCAACCTAAACTTAAACCTAACCCTAACACAAATCCTAACCCTAACCCTAACCCTAAAACTAACCCCAACCCAAATACTAATCTCACCCCAAACCCTAACCCTAACCCTAACCCTAATCCAAACCCTAACCCTAACCCTAACCCAAACCCTAACCCTAACCAAACCAAAACCGAACCCTTACACTAACCCTAATCCAAACCCTAACCCTAACCCTAACCTAAACCCTAACCCTAACCAAACCAAAACCTAATCCTTACACTAACCCTAACCCCAACCCTAATCCTAAACCAAACCCAAAACTAACCCTAATTCTCACGAGAACCCTAACCCAAAACCTAACACTCACCCTACCCCAAACCATAACTCTATCCCAAAACCTAACCTTAACCAGGAACCAAACCCAAAACTTAACCCTAACACTAACCCTAACACTAACCCTAACCCTAACCCTAACCCTAACCCTAACCAAACCCAAACCCTAACTGTAACACAAAACCTAACCCTAAACCAAACCCTAACCCTAAACCTAAACGTAACCCTAACCCAAACGGAAACCCTAAGCCTAACCCTAACCCTAACCCTAACCCTAACCCTAACCCTAAACTAAACGCTAAACCTAACACTAACCCTAACCCTAACCCTAACCCTAATCCTAACCCTAACGGAACCCTAACCCAAACCCAAACCCTAAACCTAACCCTAACCCTAACCCAAACCCATACCCTAGTCCTAACACTAAAACTAACCCTAACGCTAATCCGCACCCTAACCTAAACCGAAACCCTAAACATAACCCTAACCCAAACACTAACTCTAACCCTAACCTTAAACCAAACCCTAAACCTAACCCTTACCCTAACCCAAACCCAAACAGTAACCCTAACGCTAACCCTAAACAAACCCGATCCCTAACCCTAACCCTTATCCAAACCCTAAACCTAACCCTAACCCTAACCCGAACTAAAACCTAAACCTAACCCAAACCCTGACCCTAACCTTAACCCTAACCCTAACCCTAACTCAAACCGTAACTCTAAACCTAACCCTAAACCAAACCCTAACCCTAACCCTAACCCTAACCCAAACCCGAACCCTAATCCTAACCAAACCCTAACCCTAACTCTAACACTAACCCGAACTGAAACCAAACACTAATCCTAACCATAACTCTAACCCTAAACCAATCCAAACCCAAACCCTAACCTTAATGCTAGCGCTAACCCTAAGCCTAAACCAAACCCGAACCCTAATCCTAACCAAACCCTAACCCTAACTCTAACACTAACCCTAACCCTAACCCTAACCCAAACCCATACCCTAATCCTAACACTAAAACTAACCCTAACGCAAATCCGCACCCTAACCCAAACCGAAACCCTAACCATAACCCTAACACTAACCCAAACAGTAACCCTAACCCTAAACCTAACCCAAACCCTAAACCTAACCCTTACCCTAACCTAAACCAAAACCGTAACAGTAACACTAACCATAAACCTAACCCTAACCCAAACCCAAAACGTAACCCTAACCCTAACCCTAATCCTAACCCTAACCCAAACCCTAATCCTAACCCTAACCCCAATACTAACCCAAACACTAAACCTAACCTTAACCCTAACCCAAACATTAACCCTAAACCTGACGCTAACCCTAACGCTAACCCTAAACCTAACCCTAACCCAAACCCTAACCCTAACACTAATCCTAACCCAAAACCTAACTCTAATCCTAACCCTAACCCAAACCCAAACCCTAACCTTAACCCTAACCCAAACCATAACCCTAAACCTAACACTAACCCTAACTCTAAACCTAACCCTAACCCTAACCGAAACCAAACCCTAACCCCAACCCTAACCCTACCCCTAACATTAACCCTAATCAAAAGCAAACCAAACCCTAACCCTAAACCTAAACGTTGCCCTAGCCCAAAAGGAAAGCCTAACCCTAACCCTAACCCTAACTCTAAACCAAACGCTAAACCTGACACTAACCCTAACCCTAACCCTAACCCTAATCCTAACCCAAACACTAACCGTAACCGTAACCCTAACCTTAACGCTAACACAAACCCTAACCCTAACCCTAACCCTAACCCTAAACCAAACCCTAAATCTAACCCTAAACCTAACCCAAACCCAAACCCTAACCCTAACCCTAACCCTAAACCAAACCCTAACACTAAACCTAACCCAAACCCAAACCCTAAACCTAACCTTAACCCTAACCCTAATCCTAACCCTAACCCTAAACCTAAACGTAAACCTAACCCAAACGCAAACTCTAACCCTAACCCTAACCCTACCCCAAAACCTAACCGTAACCCTAACCCTAACCCTAACGCTAACACAAACCCTAAACCTAACCCTATCCCTAACCCAAACCCTAACTCTAACCCTAACCCTAACCCAAACCCAAACACTAACCCTAACCCTAACGCAAACCCTAACCCTAACCCTAACCGTAACCCTAACACAAACCCTAACCCTAACCCAAACACAAACCCAAACCCTAATCCTAACCCTAAACATAACCCAAACCCAAACCCTAACCCTAAACCTAACCCTTACCCAAACCCTAACCATAACCAGAACCCAAACCATAACTCGATCCCTAAACCTAACCCTAACCCTAAACCTTACCCTAATCCAAACGCACACCATAACCCTTACCCTAACCCTAACCCTAACCCTCAACCTAACCCAAGCCCTAACAGTAACCTTAGCCTAAACTTAACCCTAACCCTCACCCTAAACCTAACCTAAACCCTAACCCTAACCCTAGCACTAAACCTAACCCAAACCCAAACCCTAATCCTAACACTAACCCTAACCCTAATCCTAACACTCACCCTAAACCAAACGGAAACCCTAACCCTAACCCTAAACCTAACTCCAAGCCTAACCCTAAACCTAACTCTAATACAAACCCTAACCCTAACCCTAACCCAAACCCAAACCCTAACCCTAACCATAACCCTAACCCATCCTCTACCCGTACCCTAACCCTAACACTAAACCTAATACTAAACAAACCCCTAACCCTATACATAACCCTTACCCTAACCCAAACATTAACCCTAAAACTAACCCTAACCCAAACCCTAAACATAACCCAAACCCTAACCCTAACCCTAACCTTAACCCATAACCTAACCCTAACCCTAACCCAAACATTAACCCTAAACCTAACCCTAACCCAAACGCTAATCCTAAACATAACCCTAGCCCAAAACCTAACCCTAAACATAAATCTAACACAAAACCTAACCCTAACCCAAACCCAAACCCAAACCCTAAACCAAACCCTAACCCTAACCCAAACTCTAACCGTAACTCTAACCCTAACCCTAACACTAACCCTAAACTTAACACTAACCCAAACCCTAACACTAACCCTAACCCTAACCCTAACCCTAACCCTAACCCACCATTAAACCTCAACCTAACCCTAACCCAAACCCTAACACTAACCCTAACACAACCCTAACCCTAACCCTAAGCCTAAGCCTAAGTCTAAACCTAACCCTAACACAAACCCTAACCCTAACCCTAACCCTAACCCTAACCCAAACTCAAACCCTAAACCTAATGCTAAGCCTAACCAAAACCCTATCCCTAACCCTAACCCTTATCCAAACCCTAAATCTAACCCTAACCCTAACCCGAACCAAAACCTAAACCTAACCCAAACCCTGACCCTAACCCTAACCCTAACCCTAACCCTAACCCTAACCCAAACTCAAACCCTAAACCTAATGCTAAGCCTAACCCAAACCCTATCCCTAACCCTAACCCTTATCCAAACCCTAAATCTAACCCTAACCCTAACCCGAACCAAAACCTAAACCTAACCCGAACCCTAACCCAAACCGAAACCCTAATGCTCACCCTAACCTTAAGCCTAACCCAAACCCTAACCCTAACCAAAACCCAAACCCAAACCCTAAACCTAACCCAACCCTAATTCTAACCCTAACCCAAACCCATTCCCTAACCCTAACCTAAGCCAAACCCAAACCCTAACCCTAACCCGAACCCTAACCCTAAACTTAACACTAAAAAACCCTAACTCTAAACCTAAACTTAAACCTAACCCTAACACAAACACTAACCCTAACCCTAAAACTAAACCAAACCCAAATCCTAACCCCACCCCAAACCCTAAACCTAACCCTAACCCTAACCCAAACCCTAACCATAAGCCTAAACCTAAAACTACCTCTAACACAAATCCTTAACCCTAACCCTAACACTAACCCAAACCCTAACCCTAACCCTAACCCTTAATCTAACCGTAACCCTAACCCTAACTCGATCCCTAACCCAAACCCAAACACTAAGCCTAAACCTAATCCTAACCAAAACCCTGTCCCTGGCCCTGACACAAACACTATCCCTAACCCTAACCCTAACCCAAACACTAAAGCTAAACCTAACCCAAACCCAAACCCTAACCATAAACCTAAGCCTAACCCTAACCCAAACTCAAACCGAAACCCTAAACCTAAACCTACCCTAACCCTAACCCAAACCCAAACCCTGATCCTAACCCTAATCCAAACCCAAACCCTAACACTAACCCTAACCCTGACCCTAACCCAAACCCTAACTCTAAACTTAACCCTAACCCTAACCCTAACTCTAAACCTAACCCAAAACCAAACCCTAACCCTAACCCTAACCCTAACCTTAAACCTAACCCTAACCCAAACCCTACAACTAACCCTAAACCTAACACTAACACTAACCATAACTAAACCCTAAACCTAACCCTAACCCTCACCCTAACCCAAATTCAAACTCTAACCCTAACCCTAACCTAACACTAACACTAACCCAAACCAAACCCTAAACCTAACCCTAACCCTAACCTTCACCCTAACCCAAATCCAAACTCTAACCCTAACCCTAACACTAACACTAACACTAAACTAACCCAAACCAAACTCTAAACTTGACCCTAACAAAAACCCAAACCGAAAGCCTAACCCTAACCTTAACCCTAACGCTAACCCTAAACCTAATCCAAACCCTAACCCTAACCCTAAACCAATTCCTAACCCTAACCCTAACCATAACACTAACCCTAACACAAATCCTTACCCTAACCCTAACCCTAAAACAAACCCTAAGCCTACCAATTACCCAAACCCTAACGCTAACCCGAACACTATCCCAAACCCATACCCTAATCCTAACACTAAAACTAACCCTAACGCTAATCCGCACCCTAACCCAAACCGTAAACCTAACCATAACCATAACCCTAACCCAAACACTAACCCTAACCCTAACCTTAACCCAAACCCTAAACCTAACCCTTACCCTAACCCAAACCCAAACTGTAAACCTAACACTAACCCTAACCCTAACCCTAACCCTAACCCTAACCCTAACCCTAACCCTAACCCAAACCCTAACCCTAACCCTAACAATAACCCTAACTGAAACCAAACACTAATCCTAAGCATAACCCTAACCCTAAACCAATCCAAAACCAAACCCTAACCTTAATCCTAACGTTAACACTAAGCCTAAACAAAACCATAACCCTAACACGAACCCAAACCCTAACCCAAACCCAAACCCTAAACCTAACCCTAACCCTAACCCAAACACATACCCTAATCCTAACACTAAACCTAACCCTAACGCTAATCCGCACCCTAACCCAAACCGAAACCATAACCATAACCATAACACTAACCCAAACACTAACCCTAACCCTAACCCAACCCAAACCCTAAACCTAACCCTTACCCTAACCCAAAACCAAACCATAACCCTAACACTAACCATAAACCTAACCCTAACCCAAACCCAAACCGTAACCCTAAACCTAATCCTAATCCAAAACCTAACCCTAACCCTAATCCTAACCGTAACCCAAACCCTAACCCTAACCCTAACCCTAACACTAACCCAAACTCTAAACCTAACCTTAACCCTAACCCAAACATTAACCCTAAACCTAACGCTAAACCTAACGCTAACCGTAAACCTAACCCTAACCCAAACCCTAACCCTAACCCAAACCCTAACCCTAATTCTAACCCTAACCTAAACCCAAACCCTAACCCTAACCCTAACCCAAACCCTAACCCTAACCCTAACACTACCCTAACTGAAACCAAACACTAATCCTAACCATAACCCTAACTCTAAACCAATCCAAACCCAAACCCTAACCTTAATCCTAACGCTAAACCTAAGCCTAAACCAAATCCTAACCCTAACCCTAACCCAAACCCTAACCCAAACCCAAACACTAACCCTAACCCTAACCCTAACCCAAACCCATACCCTAATCCTAACACTAAACCTAACCCTAACGCTAATCCGCCCCCTAACCCAAACCGAAACCCTAACCATAACCCTAACACTAACCCAAACAGTAACCCTAACCCTAACCCTAACCCAAACCCTAAACCTAACCCTTACTCTAACCCAAACCAAAACCGTAACAGTAACACTAACCATAAACCTAAC
>JAJHUQ010000040.1:1497500-1515000 GCA_035773235.1 Eospalax fontanierii | reverse complement strand
CTAACCCTAACCCCAACCCTAATCCTAAACCAAACCCAAAACTAACCCTAATTCTCACGAGAACCCTAACCCAAAACCTAACACTCACCCTACCCCAAACCATAACTCTATCCCAAAACCTAACCATAACCAGGAACCAAACCCAAAACTTAACCCTAACACTAACCCTAACACTAACCCTAACCCTAACCCTAACCCTAACCCTAACCAAACCCAAACCCTAACTGTAACACAAAACCTAACCCTAAACCAAACCCTAACCCTAAACCTAAACGTAACCCTAACCCAAACGGAAACCCTAAGCCTAACCCTAACCCTAACCCTAACCCTAACCCTAACCCTAAACTAAACGCTAAACCTAACACTAACCCTAACCCTAACCCTAACCCTAATCCTAACCCTAACCGAACCCTAACCCAAACCCAAACCCTAAACCTAACCCTAACCCTAACCCAAACCCATACCCTAGTCCTAACACTAAAACTAACCCTAACGCTAATCCGCACCCTAACCTAAACCGAAACCCTAAACATAACCCTAACCCAAACACTAACTCTAACCCTAACCTTAAACCAAACCCTAAACCTAACCCTTACCCTAACCCAAACCCAAACAGTAACCCTAACGCTAACCCTAAACAAACCCGATCCCTAACCCTAACACTTATCCAAACCCTAAACCTAACCCTAACCCTAACCCGAACTAAAACCTAAACCTAACCCAAACCCTGACCCTAACCCTAACCCTAACCCTAACCCTAACCCAAACCGTAACTCTAAACCTAACCCTAACCAAAACCCTAACCCTAACCCTAACCCTAACCCAAACCCGAACCCTAATCCTAACCCAAACCCTAACCCTAACTCTAACACTAACCCGAACTGAAACCAAACACTAATCCTAACCATAACTCTAACCCTAAACCAATCCAAACCCAAACCCTAACCTTAATGCTAGCGCTAACCCTAAGCCTAAACCAAACCCTAACCCTAACCCTAACCCAAACCCTAACCCAAACCCAAACACTAACCCTAACCCTAACCCTAACCCAAACCCATACCCTAATCCTAACACTAAAACTAACCCTAACGCAAATCCGCACCCTAACCCAAACCGAAACCCTAACCATAACCCTAACACTAACCCAAACAGTAACCCTAACCCTAAACCTAACCCAAACCCTAAACCTAACCCTTACCCTAACCTAAACCAAAACCGTAACAGTAACACTAACCATAAACCTAACCCTAACCCAAACCCAAAACGTAACCCTAACCCTAACCCTAATCCTAACCCTAACCCAAACCCTAATCCTAACCCTAACCCCAATACTAACCCAAACACTAAACCTAACCTTAACCCTAACCCAAACATTAACCCTAAACCTGACGCTAACCCTAACGCTAACCCTAAACCTAACCCTAACCCAAACCCTAACCCTAACACTAATCCTAACCCAAAACCTAACTCTAATCCTAACCCTAACCCAAACCCAAACCCTAACCTTAACCCTAACCCAAACCATAACCCTAAACCTAACACTAACCCTAACTCTAAACCTAACCCTAACCCTAACCGAAACCAAACCCTAACCCTAACCCTAACCCTACCCCTAACATTAACCCTAACCGAAAGCAAACCAAACCCTAACCCTAAACCTAAACGTAACCCTAACCCAAAAGGAAACCCTAACCCTAACCCTAACCCTAACTCTAAACCAAACGCTAAACCTGACACTAACCCTAACCCTAATCCTAACCCAAACACTAACCGTAACCGTAACCCTAACCTTAACGCTAACACAAACCCTAACCCTAACCCTAACCCTAAACCAAACCCTAAATCTAACCCTAAACCTAACCCAAACCCAAACCCTAACCCTAAACCTAACCTAAACACAAACCCTAACACTAAACCTAACCCAAACCCAAACCCTAAACCTAACCCTAACCCTAACCCTAATCCTAACCCTAACCCTAAACCTAAACGTAAACCTAACCCAAACGCAAACTCTAACCCTAAACCTAACCCTAACCCAAACCCTAACCGTAACCCTAACCCTAACCCTAACGCTAACACAAACCCTAAACCTAACCCTATCCCTAACCCAAACCCTAACTCTAACCCTAACCCTAACCCAAACCCAAACACTAACCCTAACCCTAACGCAAACCCTAACCCTAACCCTAACCGTAACCCTAACACAAACCCTAACCCTAACCCAAACACAAACCCAAACCCTAATCCTAACCCTAAACATAACCCAAACCCAAACCCTAACCCTAAACCTAACCCTTACCCAAACCCTAACCATAACCAGAACCCAAACCATAACTCGATCCCTAAACCTAACCCTAACCCTAAACCTTACCCTAATCCAAACGCACACCCTAACACTTACCCTAACCGTAACCCTAACCCTAAACCTAACCCAAGCCCTAACAGTAACCTTAGCCTAAACTTAACCCTAACCCCCACCCTAAGCCTAACCTAAACCCTAACCCTAACCCTAGCACTAAACCTAACCAAAACCCAAACCCTAATCCTAACACTAACCCTAACCCTAATCCTAACACTCACCCTAAACCAAACGGAAACCCTAACCTTTACCCTAAACCTAACTCAAACCCTAACCCTAAACCTAACTCTAATACAAACCCTAACCCTAACCCTAACCCAAACCCAAACCCTAACCCTAACCATAACCCTAACCCATCCTCTACCCGTACCCTAACCCTAACACTAAACCTAATACTAAACAAACCCCTAACCCTATACATAACCCTTACCCTAACCCAAACATTAACCCTAAAACTAACCCTAACCCAAACCCTAACCATAACCCAAACCCTAACCCTAACCCTAACCTTAACCCATAACCTAACCCTAACCCTAACCCAAACATTAACCCTAAACCTAACCCTAACCCAAACGCTAATCCTAAACCTAACCCTAGCCCAAAACCTAACCCTAAACATAAATCTAACACAAAACCTAACCCTAAACCAAACCCAAACCCAAACCCTAAACCAAACCCTAACCCTAACCCAAACTCTAACCGTAACTCTAACCCTAACCCTAACACTAACCCTAAACTTAACACTAACCCAAACCCTAACACTAACCCTAACCCTAACCCTAACCCTAACCCTAACCCACCATTAAACCTCAACCTAACCCTAACCCAAACCCTAACACTAACCCTAACACAACCCTAACCCTAACCCTAAGCCTAAGCCTAAGTCTAAGCCTAACCCTAACACAAACCCTAACCCTAACCCTAACCCAAACCCTAACCCAAACCCAAACACTAACCCTAACCCTAACCCTAACCCAAACCCATACCCTAATCCTAACACTAAAACTAACCCTAACGCAAATCCGCACCCTAACCCAAACCGAAACCCTAACCATAACCCTAACACTAACCCAAACAGGAACCCTAACCCTAAACCTAACCCAAACCCTAAACCTAACCCTTACCCTAACCTAAACCAAAACCGTAACAGTAACACTAACCATAAACCTAACCCTAACCCAAACCCAAAACGTAACCCTAACCCTAACCCTAATCCTAACCCTAACCCAAACCCTAATCCTAACCCTAACCCCAATACTAACCCAAACACTAAACCTAACCTTAACCCTAACCCAAACATTAACCCTAAACCTGACGCTAACCCTAACGCTAACCCTAAACCTAACCCTAACCCAAACCCTAACCCTAACACTAATCCTAACACAAAACCTAACTCTAATCCTAACCCTAACCCAAACCCAAACCCTAACCTTAACCCTAACCCAAACCATAACCCTAAACCTAACACTAACCCTAACTCTAAACCTAACCCTAACCCTAACCGAAACCAAACCCTAACCCTAACCCTAACCCTACCCCTAACATTAACCCTAACCGAAAGCAAACCAAACCCTAACCCTAAACCTAAACGTAACCCTAACCCAAAAGGAAACCCTAACCCTAACCCTAACCCTAACTCTAAACCAAACGCTAAACCTGACACTAACCCTAACCCTAACCCTAACCCTAATCCTAACCCAAACACTAACCGTAACCGTAACCCTAACCTTAACGCTAACACAAACCCTAACCCTAACCCTAACCCTAAACCAAACCCTAAATCTAACCCTAAACCTAACCCAAACCCAAACCCTAACCCTAACCCTAACCCTAAACCAAACCCCAACACTAAACCTAACCCAAACCCAAACCCTAAACCTAACCCTAACCCTAACCCTAATCCTAACCCTAACCCTAAACCTAAACGTAAACCTAACCCAAACGCAAACTCTAACCCTAAACCTAACCCTAACCCAAACCCTAACCGTAACCCTAACCCTAACCCTAACGCTAACACAAACCCTAAACCTAACCCTATCCCTAACCCAAACCCTAACTCTAACCCTAACCCTAACCCAAACCCAAACACTAACCCTAACCCTAACGCAAACCCTAACCCTAACCCTAACCGTAACCCTAACACAAACCCTAACCCTAACCCAAACACAAACCCAAACCCTAATCCTAACCCTAAACATAACCCAAACCCAAACCCTAACCCTAAACCTAACCCTTACCCAAACCCTAACCATAACCAGAACCCAAACCATAACTCGATCCCTAAACCTAACCCTAACCCTAAACCTTACCCTAATCCAAACGCACACCCTAACCCTTACCCTAACCGTAACCCTAACCCTAAACCTAACCCAAGCCCTAACAGTAACCTTAGCCTAAACTTAACCCTAACCCTCACCCTAAACCTAACCTAAACCCTAACCCTAACCCCACCACTAAACCTAACCCAAACCCAAACCCTAATCCTAACACTAACCCTAACCCTAATCCTAACACTCACCCTAAACCAAACGGAAACCCTAACCCTAACCCTAAACCTAACTCAAACCCTAACCCTAAACCTAACTCTAATACAAACCCTAACCCTAACCCTAACCCAAACCCAAACCCTAACCCTAACCATAACCCTAACCCATCCTCTACCCGTACCCTAACCCTAACACTAAACCTAATACTAAACAAACCCCTAACCCTATACATAACCCTTACCCTAACCCAAACATTAACCCTAAAACTAACCCTAACCCAAACCCTAACCATAACCCAAACCCTAACCCTAACCCTAACCTTAACCCATAACCTAACCCTAACCCTAACCCAAACATTAACCCTAAACCTAACCCTAACCCAAACGCTAATCCTAAACCTAACCCTAGCCCAAAACCTAACCCTAAACATAAATCTAACACAAAACCTAACCCTAAACCAAACCCAAACCCAAACCCTAAACCAAACCCTAACCCTAACCCAAACTCTAACCGTAACTCTAACCCTAACCCTAACACTAACCCTAAACTTAACACTAACCCAAACCCTAACACTAACCCTAACCCTAACCCTAACCCTAACCCTAACCCACCATTAAACCTCAACCTAACCCTAACCCAAACCCTAACACTAACCCTAACACAACCCTAACCCTAACCCTAAGCCTAAGCCTAAGTCTAAACCTAACCCTAACACAAACCCTAACCCTAACCCTAACCCTAACCCTAACCCAAACTCAAACCCTAAACCTAATGCTAAGCCTAACCAAAACCCTATCCCTAACCCTAACCCTTATCCAAACTCTAAATCTAACCCTAACCCTAACCCGAACCAAAACCTAAACCTAACCCAAACCCTGACCCTAACCCTAACCCTAACCCTAACCCTAACCCTAACCCAAACTCAAACCCTAAACCTAATGCTAAGCCTAACCCAAACCCTATCCCTAACCCTAACCCTTATCCAAACCCTAAATCTAACCCTAACCCTAACCCGAACCAAAACCTAAACCTAACCCCAACCCTAACCCAAACCGAAACCCTAATGCTCACCCTAACCTTAAGCCTAACCCAAACCCTAACCCTAACCAAAACCCAAACCCAAACCCTAAACCTAACCCAACCCTAATTCTAACCCTAACCCAAACCCATTCCCTAACCCTAACCTAAGCCAAACCCAAACCCTAACCCTAACCCGAACCCTAACCCTAAACTTAACACTAAAAAACCCTAACTCTAAACCTAAACTTAAACCTAACCCTAACACAAACACTAACCCTAGCTCTAACCCTAACCCTAAAACTAAACCAAACCCAAATCCTAACCCCACCCCAAACCCTAAACCTAACCCTAACCCTAACCCAAACCCTAACCATAAGCCTAAACCTAAAACTACCTCTAACACAAATCCTTAACCCTAACCCTAACACTAACCCAAACCCTAACCCTAACCCTAACCCTTAATCTAACCCTAACCCTAACCCTAACTCGATCCCTAACCCAAACCCAAACACTAAGCCTAAACCTAATCCTAACCAAAACCCTGTCCCTGACCCTGACACAAACACTATCCCTAACCCTAACCCTAACCCAAACACTAAAGCTAAACCTAACCCAAACCCAAACCCTAACCATAAACCTAAGCCTAACCCTAACCCAAACTCAAACCGAAACCCTAAACCTAAACCTACCCTAACCCTAACCCAAACCCAAACCCTGATCCTAACCCTAATCCAAACCCAAACCCTAACACTAACCCTAACCCTGACCCTAACCCAAACCCTAACTCTAAACTTAACCCTAACCCTAACCCTAACTCTAAACCTAACCCAAAACCAAACCCTAACCCTAACCCTAACCCTAACCTTAAACCTAACCCTAACCCAAACCCTACAACTAACCCTAAACCTAACACTAACACTAACCATAACTAAACCCTAAACCTAACCCTAACCCTCACCCTAACCCAAATTCAAACTCTAACCCTAACCCTAACCTAACACTAACACTAACCCAAACCAAACCCTAAACCTAACCCTAACCCTAACCTTCACCCTAACCCAAATTCAAACTCTAACCCTAACCCTAACACTAACACTAACACTAACCTAACCCAAACCAAACTCTAAACTTGACCCTAACCAAAACCCAAACCGAAAGCCTAACCCTAACCTTAACCCTAACCCTAACCCTAAACCTAATCCAAACCCTAACCCTAACCCTAAACCAATTCCTAACCCTAACCCTAACCATAACACTAACCCTAACACAAATCCTTACCCTAACCCTAACCCTAAAACAAACCCTAAGCTTACCAATTACCCAAACCCTAACGCTAACCCGAACACTATCCCAAACCCATACCCTAATCCTAACACTAAAACTAACCCTAACGCTAATCCGCACCCTAACCCAAACCGTAACCCTAACCATAACCATAACCCTAACCCAAACACTAACCCTAACCCTAACCTTAACCCAAACCCTAAACCTAACCCTTACCCTAACCCAAACCCAAACCGTAAACCTAACACTAACCCTAACCCTAATCCTAACCCTAACACTAACCCTAACCCTAACCCAAACCCTAACCCTAACCCTAACAATAACCCTAACTGAAACCAAACACTAATCCTAAGCATAACCCTAACCCTAAACCAATCCAAAACCAAACCCTAACCTTAATCCTAACGTTAACACTAAGCCTAAACAAAACCATAAACCTAACACGAACCCAAACCCTAACCCAAACCCAAACCCTAAACCTAACCCTAACCCTAACCCAAACACATACCCTAATCCTAACACTAAACCTAACCCTAACGCTTATCCGCACCCTAACCCAAACCGGAACCATAACCATAACCATAACACTAACCCAAACACTAGCCCTAACCCTTACCCCACTCCAACCCTCAACCCAACCCTTACCCCAACCCAAAACCAAACCATAACCCTAACACTAACCATAAACCTAACCCTAACCCAAACCCAAACCGTAACCCTAAACCTAATCCTAATCCAAAACCTAACCCTAACCCTAATCCTAACCGTAACCCAAACCCTAACCCTAACCCTAACCCTAACACTAACCCAAACCCTAAACCTAACCTTAACCCTAACCCAAACATTAACCCTAAACCTAACGCTAAACCTAACGCTAACCGTAAACCTAACCCTAACCCAAACCCTAACCCTAACCCTAACCCTAACCCAAACCCTAACCCTAATTCTAACCCTAACCTAAACCCAAACCCTAACCCTAACCCTAACCCAAACCCTAACCCTAACCCTAACACTACCCTAACTGAAACCAAACACTAATCCTAACCATAACCCTAACTCTAAACCAATCCAAACCCAAACCCTAACCTTAATCCTAACGCTAAACCTAAGCCTAAACCAAACCCTAACCCTAACCCTAACCCAAACCCTAACCCAAACCCAAACACTAACCCTAACCCTAACCCTAACCCTAAATCTAATCCTAACCCTAACCCAAACCCAAACCCTAACCCTAACCCTAACCCAAACCCTAACCCTAACTCCAACACTAGCCCTAACTGAAACCAAACACTAATCCTAACCATAACTCTAACCCTAAACCAATCCAAACCCAAACCCTAACCTTAATGCTAGCGCTAACCCTAAGCCTAAACCAAACCCTAACCCTAACCCTAACCCAAACCCTAACCAAAACCCAAACACTAACCCTAACCCTAACCCTAACCCAAACCCATACCCTAATCCTAACACTAAAACTAACCCTAACGCAAATCCGCACCCTAACCCAAACCGAAACCCTAACCATAACCCTAACACTAACCTAAACAGTAACCCTAACCCTAAATCTACCCCAAACCCTAAACCTAACCCTTACCCTAACCTAAACCAAAACCGTAACAGTAACACTAACCATAAACCTAACCCTAACCCAAACCCAAAACGTAACCCTAACCCTAACCCTAATCCTAACCTTAACCCAAACCCTAATCCTAACCCTAACCCTAATACTAACCCAAACACTAAACCTAACCTTAACCCTAACCCAAACATTAACCCTAAACCTGACGCTAACCCTAACGCTAACCCTAAACCTAACCCTAACCCAAACCCTAACCCTAACACTAATCCTAACCCAAAACCTAACTCTAATCCTAACCCTAACCCAAACCCAAACCCTAACCTTAACCCTAACCCAAACCAAAACCCTAAACCTAACACTAACCCTAACTCTAAACCTAACCCTAACCCTAACCGAAACCAAACCCTAACCCTAACCCTACCCCTAACATTAACCCTAACCGAAAGCAAACCATAAACTTAACCCTAAACTAAACACAAACCCTTACCCTTACCCTCACCCTAACCCTAACCCAAACCCAAACCCAAACCAAAACATTCAATCTAAACCTAACCCTAACCCTAACCCAAACCTAAAGCCTACACCGAAACCAAAACTTAACCCTAACCCAAACCTAAACCATAATGCTAACACTAACCTTAAGCCTAAACCAAACCCTAACCCTAATTCTAACCCTAACCCAAACCTTATCCCTAACCCTAACCTAACCCAAACCCAAACCCTAACCCAAACCCGAACCCTAACCCTAACCTTAACACTAAATCAAACCCTAACCATAAACCTAAACTTAAACCTAACCCTAACACAAATCCTAACCCTAACCCTAACCCTAAAACTAACCCCAACCCAAATCCTAATCCCACCCCAAACCCTAATCCTAACCCTAACCCTAATCCAAACCCTAACCCTAACCCTAACCTAAACCCTAACCCTAACCAAACCAAAACCTAACCCTTACACTAACCCTAACCCCAAACCTAATCCTAAACCAAACCCAAACACTAACCCTAATTCTCACGAGAACCCTAACCCAAAACCTAACACTCACCCTACCCCAAACCATAACTCTATCCCAAAACCTAACCTTAACCCTCAACCAAACCCACACCTTAACCCTAACACTAACCCTAACACTAACCCTAACCCTAACCCTAACCCTAACCCTAACCAAACCCAAACCCTAACTGTAACACAAAACCTAACCCTAAACCAAACCCTAACACTAAACCTAAACGTAACCCTAACCCAAACGGAAACCCTAAGCCTAACCCTAACCCTAACCCTAACCCTAAACCTAACCCTAACCCTAACCCTAAACCAAACGCTAAACCTAACACTAACCCTAACCCTAACCCTAACCCTAATCCTAAACCTAACCGAACCCTAACCCAAACCCAAACCCTAAACCTAACCCTAACCCTAACCCAAACCCATACCCTAGTCCTAACAGTAAAACTAACCCTAACGCTAATCCGCACCCTAACTTAAACCGAAACCCTAAACATAACCCTAACCCAAACACTAACTCTAACCCTAACCTTAACCCAAACCCTAAACCTAACCCTTACCCTAACCCAAACCCAAACAGTAACCCTAACGCTAACCCAAAACAAACCCGATCCCTAACCCTAACCCTTATCCAAACCCTAAACCTAACCCTAACCCTAACCCGAACTAAAACCTAAACCTAACCCAAACCCTGACCCTAACCCTAACCCTAACCCTAACCCTAACCCAAACCGTAACTCTAAACCTAACCCTAACCCAAACCCTAACCTAACCCTAACCCTAACCCAAACCCGAACCCTAATCCTAACCCAAACCCTAACCCTAACTCTAACACTAACCCTAACTGAAACCAAACACTAATCCTAACCATAACTCTAACCCTAAACCAATCCAAACCCAAACCCTAACCTTAATGCTAGCGCTAACCCTAAGCCTAAACCAAACCCTAACCCTAACCCTAACCCAAACCCTAACCCAAACCCAAACACTAACCCTAACCCTAACCCTAACCCAAACCCATACCCTAATCCTAACACTAAAACTAACCCTAACGCAAATCCGCACCCTAACCCAAACCGAAACCCTAACCATAACCCTAACACTAACCCAAACAGTAACCCTAACCCGAAACCTAACCCAAACCCTAAACCTAACCCTTACCCTAACCTAAACCAAAACCGTAACAGTAACACTAACCATAAACCTAACCCTAACCCAAACCCAAAACGTAACCCTAACCCTAACCCTAATCCTACCCCTAACCCAAACCCTAATCCTAACCCTAACCCTAATACTAACCCACACACTAAACCTAACCTTAACTCTAGCCCAAACATTAACCCTAAACCTGACGCTAACCCTAACGCTAACCCTAAACCTAACCCTAACCCAAACCCTAACCCTAACACTAATCCTAACCCAAATCCTAACTCTAATCCTAACCCTAACCCAAACCCAAACCCTAACCTTAACCCTAACCCAAACCATAACCCTAAACCTAACACTAACCCTAACTCTAAACCTAACCCTAACCCTAACCGAAACCAAACCCTAACCCTAACCCTAACCCTACCCCTAATATTAACCCTAACCGAAACCAAACCATAACCTTAACCCTAAACCAAACACAAACCCTTACCCTTACCCTCACCCTAACCCTAACCCAAACCCAAACCCAAACTAAAACATTCAATCTAAACCTAACCCTAACCCTAACCCAAACCCAAAGCCTAAACCGAAACCAAAACTTAACCCTAACCCAAACCTAAACCATAATGCTAACACTAACCTTAAGCCTAACCCAAACCCTAATCCTAATTCTAACCCTAACCCAAACCCTATCCCTAACCCTAACCTAACCCAAACCCAAACCCTAACCCAAACCCGAACCCTAACCCTAACCTTAACACTAAATCAAACCCTAACCATAAACCTAAACTTAAACCTAACCCTAACACAAATCCTAACCCTAACCCTAACCCTAAAACTAACCCCAACCCAAATCCTAATCCCACCCCAAACCCTAACCCTAACCCTAACCCTAATCCAAACCCTAACCCTAACCCTAACCTAAACCCTAACCCTAACCAAACCAAAACCTAACCCTTACACTAACCCTAACCCCAACCCTAATCCTAAACCAAACCCAAACACTAACCCTAATTCTCACGAGAACCCTAACCCAAAACCTAACACTCACCCTACCCCAAACCATAACTCTATCCCAAAACCTAACCTTAACCCTGAACCAAACCCAAACCTTAACCCTAACACTAACCCTAACACTAACCCTAACCCTAACCCTAACCCTAACCCTAACCAAACCCAAACCCTAACTGTAACACAAAACCTAACCCTAAACCAAACCCTAACACTAAACCTAAACGTAACCCTAACCCAAACGGAAACCCTAAGCCTATCCCTAACCCTAACCCTAACCCTAACCCTAACCCTAACCCTAAACCAAACGCTAAACCTAACACTAACCCTAACCCTAACCCTAACCCTAATCCTAACCCTAACCGAACCCTAACCCAAACCCAAACCCTAAACCTAACCCTAACCCTAACCCAAACCCATACCCTAGTCCTAACACTAAAACTAACCCTAACGCTAATCCGCACCCTAACTTAAACTGAAACCCTAAACATAACCCTAACCCAAACACTAACTCTAACCCTAACCTTAACCCAAACCCTAAAACTAACCCTTACCCTAACCCAAACCCAAACAGTAACCCTAACGCTAACCCTACACAAACCCGATCCCTAACCCTAACCCTTATCCAAACCCTAAACCTAACCCTAACTCTAACCCGAACTAAAACCTAAACCTAACCCAAACCCTGAACCTAACCCTAACCCTAAACCTAACCCTAACCCAAACCGTAACTCTAAACCTAACCCTAACCCAAAACCTAACCCTAACCCTAACCCTAACCCAAACCCGAACCCTAATCCTAACCCAAACCCTAACCCTAACTCTAACACTAACCCTAACTGAAACCAAACACTAATCCTAACCATAACTCTAACCCTAAACCAATCCAAACCCAAACCCTAACCTTAATGCTAGCGCTAACCCTAAGCCTAAACCAAACCCTAACCCTAACCCTAACCCAAACCCTAACCCAAACCCAAACACTAACCCTAACCCTAACCCTAACCCAAACCCATACCCTAATCCTAACACTAAAACTAACCCTAACGCAAATCCGCACCCTAACCCAAACCGAAACCCTAACCATAACCCTAACACTAACTCAAACAGTAACCCTAACCCGAAACCTAACCCAAACCCTAAACCTAACCCTTACCCTAACCTAAACCAAAACCGTAACAGTAACACTAACCATAAACCTAACCCTAACCCAAACCCAAAACGTAACCCTAACCCTAACCCTAATCCTAACCCTAACCCAAACCCTAATCCTAACCCTAACCCTAATACTAACCCAAACACTAAACCTAACCTTAACTCTAACCCAAACATTAACCCTAAACCTGACGCTAACCCTAACGCTAACCCTAAACCTAACCCTAACCCAAACCCTAACCCTAACACTAATCCTAACCCAAAACCTAACTCTAATCCTAACCCTAACCCAAACCCAAACCCTAACCTTAACCCTAACCCAAACCATAACCCTAAACCTAACACTAACCCTAACTCTAAACCCAATCCTAACGCTAACCGAAACCAAACCCTAACCCTAACACTAACGCTACCCCTAATATTAACCCTAACCGAAAGCAAACCCTAACCTTAAACGTAAACTAAACACAAACCCTTACCCTTACCCTCACCCTAACCCTAACCCAAACCCAAACCCAAACCAAAACATTCAATCTAAACCTAACCCTAACCCTATCCCAAACCCAAAGCCTAAACCGAAACCAAAACTTAACCCTAACCCAAACCTAAACCATAATGCTAACACTAACCTTAAGCCTAACCCAAACCCTAACCCTAACCAAAACCCAAACCCAAACCCTAAACCTAACCCTAACCCTAATTCTAACCCTAACCCAAACCCTATCCCTAACCCTAACCTAACCCAAACCCAAACCCTAACCCAAACCCGAACCCTAACCCTAACCTTAACACTAAATCAAACCCTAACCATAAACCTAAACTTAAACCTAACCCTAACACAAATCCTAACCCTAACCCTAACCCTAAAACTAACCCCAACCCAAATACTAATCTCACCCCAAACCCTAACCCTAACCCTAACCCTAAACCAAACCCTAACCCTAACCCTAACCCAAACCCTAACCCTAACCAAACCAAAACCGAACCCTTACACTAACCCTAATCCAAACCCTAACCCTAACCCTAACCTAAACCCTAACCCTAACCAAACCAAAACCTAATCCTTACACTAACCCTAACCCCAACCCTAATCCTAAACCAAACCCAAAACTAACCCTAATTCTCACGAGAACCCTAACCCAAAACCTAACACTCACCCTACCCCAAACCATAACTCTATCCCAAAACCTAACCTTAACCAGGAACCAAACCCAAAACTTAACCCTAACACTAACCCTAACACTAACCCTAACCCTAACCCTAACCCTAACCCTAACCAAACCCAAACCCTAACTGTAACACAAAACCTAACCCTAAACCAAACCCTAACCCTAAACCTAAACGTAACCCTAACCCAAACGGAAACCCTAAGCCTAACCCTAACCCTAACCCTAACCCTAACCCTAACCCTAAACTAAACGCTAAACCTAACACTAACCCTAACCCTAACCCTAACACTAATCCTAACCCTAACCGATCCCTAAACCAAACCCAAACCCTAAACCTAACCCTAACCCTAACCCAAACCCATACCCTAGTCCTAACACTAAAACTAACCCTAACGCTAATCCGCACCCTAACCTAAACCGAAACCCTAAACATAACCCTAACCCAAACACTAACTCTAACCCTAACCTTAAACCAAACCCTAAACCTAACCCTTACCCTAACCCAAACCCAAACAGTAACCCTAACGCTAACCCTAAACAAACCCGATCCCTAACCCTAACCCTTATCCAAACCCTAAACCTAACCCTAACCCTAACCCGAACTAAAACCTAAACCTAACCCAAACCCTGACCCTAACCCTAACCCTAACCCTAACCCTAACCCAAACCGTAACTCTAAACCTAACCCTAACCCAAACCCTAACCCTAACCCTAACCCTAACCCAAACCTGAACCCTAATCCTAACCCAAACCCTAACCCTAACTCTAACACTAACCCGAACTGAAACCAACCACTAATCCTAACCATAACTCTAACCCTAAACCAATCCAAACCCAAACCCTAACCTTAATGCTAGCGCTAACCCTAAGCCTAAACCAAACCCTAACCCAAACCCTAACCCAAACCCTAACCCAAACCCAAACACTAACCCTAACCCTAACCCTAACCCAAACCCATACCCTAATCCTAACACTAAAACTAACCCTAACGCAAATCCGCACCATAACCCAAACCGAAACCCTAACCATAACCCTAACACTAACCCAAACAGTAACCCTAACCCTAAACCTAACCCAAACCCTAAACCTAACCCTTACCCTAACCTAAACCAAAACCATAACAGTAACACTAACCATAAACCTAACCCTAACCCAAACCCAAAACGTAACCCTAACCCTAACCCTAATCCTAACCCTAACCCAAACCCTAATCCTAACCCTAACCCCAATACTAACCCAAACACTAAACCTAACCTTAACCCTAACCCAAACATTAACCCTAAACCTGACGCTAACCCTAACGCTAACCCTAAACCTAACCCTAACCCAAACCCTAACCCTAACACTAATCCTAACCCAAAACCTAACTCTAATCCTAACCCTAACCCAAACCCAAACCCTAACCTTAACCCTAACCCAAACCATAACCCTAAACCTAACACTAACCCTAACTCTAAACCTAACCCTAACCCTAACCGAAACCAAACCCTAACCCTAACCCTAACCCTACCCCTAACATTAACCCTAACCGAAAGCAAACCAAACCCTAACCCTAAACCTAAACGTAACCCTAACCCAAAAGGAAACCCTAACCCTAACCCTAACCCTAACTCTAAACCAAACGCTAAACCTGACACTAACCCTAACCCTAACCCTAACCCTAATCCTAACCCAAACACTAACCGTAACCGTAACCCTAACCTTAACGCTAACATAAACCCTAACCCTAACCCTAACCCTAAACCAAACCCTAAATCTAACCCTAAACCTAACCCAAACCCAAACCCTAACCCTAACCCTAACCCTAAACCAAACCCTAACACTAAACCTAACCCAAACCCAAACCCTAAACCTAACCCTAACCCTAACCCTAATCCTAACCCTAACCCTAAACGTAAACGTAAACCTAACCCAAACGCAAACTCTAACCCTAACCCTAACCCTAACCCAAACCCTAACCGTAACCCTAACCCTAACCCTAACGCTAACACAAACCCTAAACCTAACCCTATCCCTAACCCAAACCCTAACTCTAACCCTAACCCTAACCCAAACCCAAACACTAACCCTAACCCTAACGCAAACCCTAACCCTAACCCTAACCGTAACCCTAACACAAACCCTAACCCTAACCCAAACACAAACCCAAACCCTAATCCTAACCCTAAACATAAGCCAAACCCAAACCCTAACCCTAAACCTAACCCTTACCCAAACCCTAACCATAACCAGAACCCAAACCATAACTCGATCCCTAAACCTAACCCTAACCCTAAACCTTACCCTAATCCAAACGCACACCCTAACCCTTACCCTAACCCTAAACCTAACCCTAAACCTAACCCAAGCCCTAACAGTAACCTTAGCCTAAACTTAACCCTAACCCTCACCCTAAACCTAACCTAAACCCTAACCCTAACCCTAGCACTAAACCTAACCCAAACCCAAACCCTAATCCTAACACTAACCCTAACCCTAATCCTAACACTCACCCTAAACCAAACGGAAACCCTAACCCTAACCCTAAACCTAACTCAAACCCTAACCCTAAACCTAACTCTAATACAAACCCTAACCCTAACCCTAACCCAAACCCAAACCCTAACCCTAACCATAACCCTAACCCATCCTCTACCCGTACCCTAACCCTAACACTAAACCTAATACTAAACAAACCCCTAACCCTATACATAACCCTTACCCTAACCCAAACATTAACCCTAAAACTAACCCTAACCCAAACCCTAACCATAACCCAAACCCTAACCCTAACCCTAACCTTAACCCATAACCTAACCCTAACCCTAACCCAAACATTAACCCTAAACCTAACCCTAACCCAAACGCTAATCCTAAACCTAACCCTAGCCCAAAACCTAACCCTAAACAGAAATCTAACACAAAGCCTAAACCTAAACCTAAACCCAACCCCAAACCCTAACCAAACCCTAACCCTAACCCAAACTCTAACCGTAACTCTAACCCTAACCCTAACACTAACCCTAAACTTAACACTAACCCAAACCCTAACACTAACCCTAACCCTAACCCTAACCCTAACCCTAACCCACCATTAAACCTCAACCTAACCCTAACCCAAACCCTAACACTAACCCTAACACAACCCTAACCCTAACCCTAAGCCTAAGCCTAAGTCTAAACCTAACCCTAACACAAACCCTAACCCTAACCCTAACCCTAACCCTAACCCAAACTCAAACCCTAAACCTAATGCTAAGCCTAACCAAAACCCTATCCCTAACCCTAACCCTTATCCAAA
>JAJHUQ010000040.1:1467500-1492500 GCA_035773235.1 Eospalax fontanierii | reverse complement strand
GCTAACCCTAAGCCTAAACCAAACCCTAACCCTAACCCTAACCCAAACCCTAACCCAAACCCAAACACTAACCCTAACCCTAACCCTAACCCAACCCCATACCCTAATCCTACCACTAAAACTAACCCTAACGCAAATCCGCACCCTAACCCAAACCGAAACCCTAACCATAACCCTAACACTAACCCAAACAGTAACCCTAACCCTAAACCTAACCCAAACCCTAAACCTAACCCTTACCCTAACCTAAACCAAAACCGTAACAGTAACACTAACCATAAACCTAACCCTAACCCAAACCCAAAACGTAACCCTAACCCTAACCCTAATCCTAACCCTAACCCAAACCCTAATCCTAACCCTAACCCTAATACTAACCCAAACACTAAACCTAACCTTAACTCTAACCCAAACATTAACCCTAAACCTGACGCTAACCCTAACGCTAACCCTAAACCTAACCCTAACCCAAACCCTAACCCTAACACTAATCCTAACCCAAAACCTAACTCTAATCCTAACCCTAACCCAAACCCAAACCCTAACCTTAACCCTAACCCAAACCATAACCCTAAACCTAACACTAACCCTAACTCTAAACCTAACCCTAACCGTAACCGAAACCAAACCCTAACCCTAACCCTAACCCTACCCCTAATATTAACCCTAACCGAAAGCAAACCATAACCTTAACCCTAAATTAAACACAAACTCTTACCCTCACCCTAACCCTAACCCAAACCCAAACCCAAACCAAAACATTCAATCTAAACCTAACCCTAACCCTAACCCAAACCCAAAGCCTAAACCGAAACCAAAACTTAACCCTAACTCAAACCTAAACCATAATGCTAACACTAACCTTAAGCCTAACCCAAACCCTAACCCTAACCAAAACCCAAACCCAAACCCTAAACCTAACCCTAACCCTAATTCTAACCCTAACCCAAACCCTATCCCTAACCCTAACCTAACCCAAACCCAAACCCTAACCCAAACCCGAACCCTAACCCTAACCTTAACACTAAATCAAACCCTAACCATAAACCTAAACTTAAACCTAACCCTAACACAAATCCTAACCCTAACCCTAACCCTAAAACTAACCCCAACCCAAATACTAATCTCACCCCAAACCCTAACCCTAACCCTAACCCTAAACCAAACCCTAACCCTAACCCTAACCCAAACCCTAACCCTAACCAAACCAAAACCGAACCCTTACACTAACCCTAATCCAAACCCTAACCCTAACCCTAACCTAAACCCTAACCCTAACCAAACCAAAACCTAATCCTTACACTAACCCTAACCCCAACCCTAATCCTAAACCAAACTCAAAACTAACCCTAATTCTCACGAGAACCCTAACCCAAAACCTAACACTCACCCTACCCCAAACCATAACTCTATCCCAAAACCTAACCTTAACCAGGAACCAAACCCAAAACTTAACCCTAACACTAACCCTAACACTAACCCTAACCCTAACCCTAACCCTAACCCTAACCAAACCCAAACCCTAACTGTAACACAAAACCTAACCCTAAACCAAACCCTAACCCTAAACCTAAACGTAACCCTAACCCAAACGGAAACCCTAAGCCTAACCCTAACCCTAACCCTAACCCTAACCCTAACCCTAAACTAAACGCTAAACCTAACACTAACCCTAACCCTAACCCTAACCCTAATCCTAACCCTAACCGAACCCTAACCCAAACCCAAACCCTAAACCTAACCCTAACCCTAACCCAAACCCATACCCTAGTCCTAACACTAAAACTAACCCTAACGCTAATCCGCACCCTAACCTAAACCCAAACCCTAAACACAACCCTAACCCAAACACTAACTCTAACCCCAACCTTAAACCAAACCCTAAACCTAACCCTTACCCTAACCCAAACCCAAACAGTAACCCTAACGCTAACCCTAAACAAACCCGATCCCTAACCCTAACCCTTATCCAAACCCTAAACCTAACCCTAACCCTAACCCGAACTAAAACCTAAACCTAACCCAAACCCTGACCCTAACCCTAACCCTAACCCTAACCCTAACCCTAACCCAAACCGTAACTCTAAACCTAACCCTAACCCTAACCCTAACCCTAACCCTAACCCTAACCCAAACCGTAACTCTAAACCTAACCCCAACCCAAACTCTCACCGTAACTCTAACACTAACCCGAACTGAAACCAAACACTAATCCTAACCATAAGTCTAACCCTAAACCAATCCAAACCCAAACCCTAACCTTAATGCTAGCGCTAACCCTAAGCCTAAACCAAACCCTAACCCTAACCCTAACCCAAACCCTAACCCAAACCCTAACACTAACCCTAACCCTAACCCTAACCCAAACCCATACCCTAATCCTAACACTAAAACAAACCCTAACGCAAATCCGCACCATAACCCAAACCGAAACCCTAACCATAACCCTAACACTAACCCAAACAGTAACCCTAACCCTAAACCTAACCCAAACCCTAAACCTAACCCTTACCCTAACCTAAACCAAAACCGTAACAGTAACACTAACCATAAACCTAACCCTAACCCAAACCCAAAACGTAACCCTAACCCTAACCCTAATCCTAACCCTAACCCAAACCCTAACCCTAACCCTAACCCCAATACTAACCCAAACACTAAACCTAACCTTAACCCTAACCCAAACATTAACCCTAAACCTGACGCTAACCCTAACGCTAACCCTAAACCTAACCCTAACCCAAACCCTAACCCTAACACTAATCCTAACCCAAAACCTAACTCTAATCCTAACCCTAACCCAAACCCAAACCCTAACCTTAACCCTAACCCAAACCATAACCCTAAACCTAACACTAACCCTAACTCTAAACCTAACCCTAATCCTAACCGAAACCAAACCCTAACCCTAACCCTAACCCTACCCCTAACATTAACCCTAACCCAAAGCAAACCATAACCTTAACCCTAAACTAAACACAAACCCTTACCCTTACCCTCACCCTAACCCTAACCCAAACCCAAACCCAAACTAAAACATTCAATCTAAACCTAACCCTAACCCTAACCCAAACCCAAAGCCTAAACCGAAACCAAAACTTAACCCTAACCCAAACCTAAACCATAATGCTAACACTAACCTTAAGCCTAACCCAAACCCTAACCCTAACCAAAACCCAAACCCAAACCCTAAACCTAACCCTAACCCTAATTCTAACACTAATCCAAACCCTATCCCTAACCCTAACCTAACCCAAACCCAAACCCTAACCCAAACCCGAACCCTAACCCTAACCTTAACACTAAATCAAACCCAAACCATAAACCTAAACTTAAACCTAACCCTAACACAAATCCTAACCCTAACCCTAACCCTAAAACTAACCCCAACCCAAATACTAATCCCACCCCAAACCCTAACCCTAACCCTAACCCTAATCCAAACCCTAACCCTAACCCTAACCCAAACCCTAACCCTAACCAAACCAAAACCTAACCCTTACACGAACCCTAATCCAAACCCTAACCCCAACCCTAACCTAAACCCTAACCCTAACCAAACGAAAACCCAACCCTTACACTAACCCTAACCCCAACCCTAATCCTAAACCAAACCCAAACACTAACCCTAATTCTCACGAGAACCCTAACCCAAAACCTAACACTCACCCTACCCCAAACCATAACTCTATCCCAAAACCTAACCTTAACCCTGAACCAAACCCAAACCTTAACCCTAACACTAACCCTAACACTAACCCTAACCCTAACCCTAACCCTAACCAAACCCAAACCCTAACTGTAACACAAAACCTAACCCTAAACCAAACCCTAACCCTAAACCTAAACGTAACCCTAACCCAAACGGAAACCCTAAGCCTAAACCTAACCCTAAGCCTAAACCTAACCCTAACCCTAACCCTAAACCAAACGCTAAACCTAACACTAACCCTAACCCTAACCCTAACCCTAATCCTTGCCCTAACCGAACCCTCCCCCAAACCCAAACCCTAAACCTATCCCTAACCCTAATCCAAACTCATACTCTAGTCCTAACACTAAAACTAGCCCTAGCGCTAATCCGCACCCTAACCTAAACCGAAACCCTAAACATAACCCTAACCCAAACACTAACTCTAACCCTAACCTTAACCCAAACCCTAAACCTAACCCTTACCCTAACCCAAACCCAAACAGTAACCCTAATGCTAACCCTAAACAAACCCGATCCCTAACCCTAACCCTTATCCAAACCCTAAACCTAACCCTAACCCTAACCCGAACTAAAACCTAAACCTAACCCAAACCCTGACCCTAACCCTAACCCTAACCCTAACCCTAACCCAAACCGTAACTCTAAACCTAACCCTAACCCAAACCCTAACCCTAACCCTAACCCTAACCCAAACCCGAACCCTAATCCTAATCCTAACCCTAACCCAAACCCTAACCCTAACCCTAACAATAACCCTAACCCTAAACCTGACCCTAAACCTAACCCAAACCAAACCCTAACCCTAACCCTAACCCTAATGCTAACACAAACCTTAAGCCTAACCCAAACCCTAACTCTAACCAAAATCCAAACCCAAACCTTAAACCAAACCCTAACCCTAATTCTAACCCCAACCAAAACCCTATCCATAACCCTAACCTAACCCAAACACAAACACTAACCCTAACCCAAAACCTAACCCTAACCTTAACACTAAACCAAACCCTAACCCTATCCCTAAAACTAACCCAATCCCAAATCCTAACACCACCCCAAACCTAACCCAACCCAACCCTAACCCAGACCCTTACCATAAGCCTAACCCTAAAAATACCTCTAACACAAATCCTTAACCCTAGCCCTAACACTAACCAAAACCCTAACCCTAACACTAACCCTTACCCTAATGCTAACCCTAAACCTAAATCGATCCCTAACACAAACCCAAACCCTAAGCCTAACCCTAATCTAACCAAAACCCTGTCCCTGACCCTGACACTAACACTAACCCTAACCCTAACCCAAACACTAAAGCTAACCCTAACCCAAACCCAAAACCTAACCCTAACCCTAAGCCTAACCCTAACCCAAACCCAAACCGAAACCCTAACCCTAAATCAAACCCTAACCCTAAACCTAACGCTAACCCATACCCAAACTCTAATCCTAACCCTAACCCTAACACTAACCTAACACAAACCAAACCCTAACCCTAACCGTAACCCTAACCCTAACTCTAACCATAAATCAAACACAAGGCCTAAAACTAACCTTAAACATAACCGTAACCCTAACCCTAAACCTAACCCAAAACCTAACCCTAACCCTAACCCAAACCCTAACCCTAACCCAAAGTGTAACCCCTAACCCTATCCCTAACCCTAACCCATACCAAAACCTAACCCTAACCCTAACCATAACTCTAAACCTAAGTCTAACCCAAAACCTAAACTTAACCCTAACCCTAACCATAACCCTAATCCATACGAAAACCTACCCCTAAAACTAACCCTAAACCAAACCCAAACCCTAAACCTAACCCTAATCCAAATCCAAACCCTAACACTATCCCTAACCCTAACCCTAACCAAAACCCTAACTCTAACCTTAACCCTAACCCTAAGCCTAAACCTATTCCTAACCCTATCCCTAACCATAACCCTCACCCTAACACAAACCCTTACCTTAACCCTAAACGTAAAATAAACACTAAGCCTAACCCTAACCCAAACCCTAACAATAATCCTAATCCTAACCCAAACCCTAACCCTAACCCTAACCCTAACCCTAACCCTAACCCAAACACTAACCCTAAGCATAATCCTAACCCTAACCCTAACCCTAACCCAACCCCTAACCCTAACCCTAACCCTAAACCTTACCCTAACCCAAACCCTAACCCTAATCTTAATGCTAACACTAAGCCTAACCCAAATCAAACCCTCACTGTAACTCTAACCCTAACCCAAACCCCAACTCTAACTCTAACCCTAACCTTAACCCTAACACTAACCCAAACCGAAACCCAAACCCAAACCCAAACCTTAACCCTAACACTAACCCTAACCCTAACCCAAAACCAAACCCTAATCCTAACCCTAATCCAAACCCAAACCCTAACACTAACCCTAACCCAGACCCTAACCCAAACCCTAATTCTAACCTTAACCCTAACCCTAACCCTAAACCTATTACTAACCCTAAACCTAACCCAAACCAAACCCTAACACTAACCCTAAACCTAACTGTAATCCAAACACACACCCTAACCCTAACCCTAACCCTAAACCAAACACAAACCCTAACACTAAACTTAACACTAACCCTAATCCCTAATCCTAACCAAAACCCAAACCCTATCACTAACCCTAAACTTAACAATAACCCAAACCCAAACCCTAACCCTAATCCAAACCCTAACACTAACCCTAGCCCTAAACCTAACCCAAACCCTAACCTTAACCCTAACCCTAACGCAAACCCAAACACTAAACCTAACCGTAACCCTAACCCAAACCCAAACCCTAACACTAACCCTAACCCTAACCCAAATCCTAACCCTAACCTTAAACTAAACTTAACACTAAGCCAAACGCTAACCCTAAACCAAAACCTAACCCTAACCCTAATCCTAACCCTAACCCGAACCCAAACCGTAACCCTATTGCAAACCCTAACCCTAAACGTAAGCCTAACACAAATCCTAAACCTAACCCCAACCCTAAACCTAAACCAAACCCAAACCGAAACCCTAACCCTAACCCTAACCTAAACCCTAACCCTAACCCTAACAGTAACCCTAAACCAAAGCCAAACCCTAATCCTAACACTAACCCTAACCCTAAACCTAACCCTCACCCTAACCCAAACGCAAACCCTAACCCTAAACCTAACCCAAACCCTAACCCAAACCCTAACCCTAAACCTAATCCTAAACCTAACCCAAACCCTAACCCTAACCCTAACCCTAACCCAAACCCAAATCCTAAAACTAACAATAACCCTAACCCAAATTTTAACCCTAACCCTAACCCTAAGCCTAAACCTATTCCTAACCCTATCCCTAACCATAAGCCTAACCCTAACACAAACCCTTACCCTAACCCTAAACGTAAAATAAACACTAAGCCTAACCCTAACCCAAACCCTAACAATAATCCTAATCCTAACCCAAACCCTAACCCTAACCCTAACCCAAACACTAACCCTAAGCATAATCCTAACCCTAACCCTAACCCTAACCCAACCCCTAACCCTAACCCTAACCCTAAACCTTACCCTAACCCAAACCCTAACCCTAATCTTAATGCTAACACTAAGCCTAACCCAACTCAAACCCTCACTGTAACTCTAACCCTAACCCAAACCCCAACTCTAACTCTAACCCTAACCTTAACCCTAACACTAACCCAAACCGAAACCCAAACCCAAACCCAAACCTTAACCCTAACACTAACCCTAACCCTAACCCAAACCCAAACCCTAATCCTAACCCTAATCCAAACCCAAACCCTAACACTATCCCTAACCCAGACCCTAACCCAAACCTTAATTCTAACCTTAACCCTAACCCTAACCCTAAACCTATTACTAACCCTAAACATAACCATAACCCTAACCCTAACACAAACCCTTACCCTAACACTAACCCTAAACCAAAACATAAGCCTAACACTAAACTTAACCCTAAACCCAAAACTCAGCCTCAACCAAACCCAAACAATAACCCTAAGCCTAATCCTAACCCCAACCCTAACTCTAACCCAACCCCTAACCCTAACCCTAACCCTAACCCAAACACTAACCCTAACCATAAGCCTAAACCTTACCCTAAACCAAACCGAAACCCTAACCCTAACGCAAACCCTGACCCTAACCCTAACCCTAACGCTAGCCATAACCCAAAGCCTAAACCTAACCCTAACCCTAACGCTAACCCAAACTCTAACCTTAAACCTAATGCTAACCCTAACGCTAGCTCTAAACCTAATCCTAACCTAAACACTATCCCTAACCCTAACCCTAAACCTAACCCAAAACCAAACCCTAACCCTAAACCTAACCCTTATGCAAACCCTAAACCTGGCCCAAACCCTAACACAAACCTTAACCCTAACCCTACCCTAACCCAAACCCTAACCTTATCCTTGAGCCTATCCCTTACCCAAACCCTAAACCTTACCCTAACCCTAACCCTAACCAAAACCTTAAACCTAACCCTTCCCCAAACCATAACCCTAGCCCTCACCCTTACCCTTACACTAACCTAAATCCTAACCCTAATCCTAAGCCTAAACCTAACCTTAACCCTAACCTAAATCAAACCTTAACCCTAACCATAACCGTAACCCTAACCCTAACGATAACCCAAAACCCAACCCTAACTCTAACCGTAACCTTAACCCTAACCCTAACCCTAACCCTAACCCAAACCCAAAACCTAATCCTAGCCCTAATTCAAAGCCAAACCTTAACACTAACCGTAAACCTAACCCTACAACAAACCCTAACTCTAACCTTAACCCTAACCCTTACCCAAACCAAACCCTAACCATAAGCCTAAACCTAAATCTAACCCAAAACGTAACCCTAATCCAAACCCAAATGCAAACCCTAACACTAACTCTAACCCTAACCCTACCCCAAACCCTAAATCTAATCTTAACCCTAACCGTAACCCTAACCCTAACCCAAACCCTAACCCTAACCCTAACGCTAACCCTAAACCAAATCCTAACCCTAACCCTAACCCTAAACCTAAGCCTAACCCAAACCCAAACACTAAACCTAAGCCTAATCCTATCCCTAACCCTAACCCAAACCCAAAACCTATCCTTAAACATAACCCTAAACTTAACCTAAACCAAACCGAAACCCTAACCCTAACGCAAACCCTGACCCTAACCCTAACCCTAACGCTAGCCATAACCCAAAGCCTAAACCTAACCCTAACCCTAAAGCTAACCCAAACTCTAACCTTAAACCTAATGCTAACCCTAATGCTAACTCTAAACCTAACCCTAATCTAAACACTATCCCTAACCCTAACCCTAAACCTAACCCAAAACCAAACCCTAACCCTAACCCTAACCCTTATACAAACACTAAACCTGGCCCAAACCCTAACACAAACCTTAACCCTAACCCTACCCTAATCCAAACCCTAACCTTAACATTGACCCTATCCCTAACCCTAACACTAAACCTAACCCTAACCCTAATCCCAACCCGAACCTAAACCCTAACCCTAATCCTAACCCTAAGCCAAAACCAAACACTAACCCTAACACTAACCCAAACCCTACACCTAACCCTAAACCTAACCCTAACCCTCACCCTAACCCATATCCAAACTCTAACCCTAACCCTAACCCTAACACTAACCTAACACAAACCAAACCCTAACCCTAACCGTAACCCTAACCCTAACTCTAACCATAAATCAAACACAAGGCCTAAAACTAACATTAAACATAACCGTAACCCTAACCCTAAACCTAACCCAAAACCTAACCCTAACCCTAACCCAAACCCTAACCCTAACCCTAAGTGTAACCCCTAACCCTATCCCTAACCCTAATTCATACCAAACCCTAAACTTAACCCTAACCATAACTCTAAAACTAAGTCTAACAGAAAACCTAAGCTTAACCCTAACCCTAACCCTAACCCTAATCCATACGAAACCCTAACCCTAAACCTAACCCTAAACCAAACCCAAACCCTAACACTAACCCTAACCCTAACCCTAACCAAAACCCTAACTCTAACCTTAACCCTGACCCTAAGCCTAAACCTATTCCTAACCCTATCCCTAACCATAACCCTAACCCTAACACAAACCCTTACCCTAACCCTAAACCTAAAATAAACACTAAGCCTAACTGTAACGCTAACCCGAACTCTAAACCTAAGCCTAAGCAAAACCCAAACACTAACCCTAAGCCTAATCCTAACCCTAACCCTAACCCTAACCCAACCCCTAACCCTAACCCTAACCCTAACCCTAAACCTTACCCTAACCCAAACCCTAACCCTAATCTTAATGCTAACACTAAGCCTAACCCAAATCAAACCCTAACTGTAACTCTAACCCTAACCCAAACCCCAACCCTAACTCTAACCCTAAACTTAACCCTAACACTAACCCAAACCCAAACCCAAACCCAAACCAAAACCTTTACCCTAACATTAACCCTAACACTAACCCAAAAACAAACCCTAATCCTAACCCTAAACCAAACCCAAACCCTAACACTAACCCTAACCCTGACCCTAACCAAAACCCTAATTCTAACCTTAACCCTAACCCTAACCCTAAACCTATTACTAACACTAAACATAACGATAACCCTAACCCTAACACAAACCCTTACCCTAACACTAACCCTAAACCAAAACATAAGCCTAACACTAAACCTAACACTAACCCTTAATCTAAGCCTAAATCAAACCCAAACAATAACCCTAAGCCTAATCCTAACCCCAACCCTAACTCTAACCCAACCCCTAACCCTAACCCTAACCCTAAACCTAACCCTAACCCAAACTCTAACCCTACTCTTAATGCTAACACTAAGCCTAACCCAAATCAAACCCTAACCGTAACCCTAACCCTAATGTTAACCCTAACACAAACATTAACCCAAACCCAAACCCTGACCCTAACCCTAACCCAAACCCTAACCCTAACACTAACCCAACCCTAACCCTAACCAAAATCCTGACCCTATCCCTAACACTAACCCTAACCCTAACCCTGACCCTAACCCTAACCCAAACCCTATCCCTTACACTAACCCAACCCTAACCCTAACCCAAATCCTGACCCTATCCCTAACCCTAACCCTAACCCTAACCCTAACCCTAACCCTAACCCAAACCCTGACCCTAACCCTAACCCTAAACCTAAAGCTAACCCAAATACAAACCCTAACCCTAAACCTAACCCTAACCCTAACCCTAAACCTAACCCTAAACGTAACCATAACCCTAACCCAAACTCAAACCCTAACCCTAACCCTAACCCAAACCCAAACCCTAATCCTAACCCTAATCCAAACCCAAACCCTGACACTAACCCTAAAACTGACCCTAAACCAAACCCTAATTCTAACCTTAACCCTAACCCTAACACTAACCCTAACCCAAATCCTAAACCTATCCCTAACATTATTCCTAACCCTAACCTTAACCCAAACCCTGACCCTAACCCTAACCCTAACGCTAACCTAAACCCAAACCCTAACCCTAAACCGAACCCTAACCATAACCGTAACCCTAACCCCAAAAAAATCCCTAACCGTAACCCTAACCCTAACCAAACCTAAACTAAAACCCTCACCGTAACCATAACCCTAAACCAAACCCCTAACCCCTAAACCCTACCAGTTTCCATAACCGTAAAGCAAACCATCACCAAAACCCTAACCCTAACCCTAACGCTAACCGAAATCCTAAATCTAACTCTAACCCTAACCCTATCCCTCATCCTAACTCTACCCTAAACCTAAGCAAAACAGTAACCCTAACCCAAACCCTAACCCTAAACATAACCCTAAACTTTACCCTAACCCAAACCGAAACCCTAACCCTAACCCAAATCCTGACCCTAACCCTAAACCTAACCCTAACCCTAACGCTAACCCAAAACCTAAACCTAAAGCTAACCCTAACCCGAACCCGAACCCTAACACTAAACCTAACGCTAACCCTAAACCTAACCCTAACCGAAACACTAACCCTAACACTAACCATAAACCTAACCCAAAACCAAACCCTAATATTAACCCTAACCCTAACCCTAAACCATACCCAAACCCTAAACCTGACCCTAACCCTAACCCAAACCCTAACCCTAACCCTACCCTAATCCAAACCATAACCTTAAACTTAAACCTATCCCTAACCCAAACACTAAACCTAACCCTAACCCAAACACTAACCCTAACCCTATCCCTAAACCAAATCCAAACCCTAACCCTAACCCTAACCCAAACCATAACCCTAATCCTAACACTAAACCCAACACACACCCTAACCCTAATCCTCACCCTAACCCTAACCCTAACAAAAACCCTAACCCTATGCCTAACCCTAACCCAAACCCTAACCCTAACCCTAATCTTAACCAAACCCTAACCCTAAACCTAACACAAACTCTAACCCCAACCCTAACCCTAACCCAATCCCAAACCCTAACCCTAACTCTAATCCAAACACTAACCCTAACCCTAACCCTAACCCTAAACCTAACCCTAATCCTAAACCAAACCAAACCCTAAACCTAACCCTAACCCTAATCCTAACCCTAACCCAAACCCTAACCCTGACCGAAGCCCCAACCCTAACACTAACTCTAACCTTAACCCTAACAGTAACCGAGAACCTAACCCTAACCCTAACCCTAACCCTAACCCAAACCCAAACCCTAATCCTAACCCTAATCCAAACCCAAACCCTAACACTAACCCTAACCCTGACCCTAACCCAAAACATAACTCTAACCTTAACCTTAACCCTAACCCTAAACCTATTCCTAACACTAACCATAACCATAACCCTAACAATAACACAAACCCTTACCCTAACAGTAACCCTAAACCAAACCCTAAGCCTAACCCTAACCCTAACCCTAACACTAAACATAAGCCTAATCCAAACCCAAACACTAACCCTAAGCCTAATCCTAACCCTAACCCTAACCCTAACCCAACCCCTAACCCTAACCCAACAACTAACCCTAAACCTAACCCAAACCCTAACCCTAACCCAAACACTAACCATAAACATAACCGTAAACCTTACCCTAAACCAAACTGAAACCCTAACCCTAACGCAAACCCTTACCCTAACCCTAACCATAACGCTAGCCATAACCCAAAACCTAAACCTAACCCTAACCCTAACGCTAACCCAAACTCTAACCTTAAACCTAATGCTAACCCTAACGCTAACTCTAAACCTAACCCTAATCTAAACACTATCCCTAACCCTAACCCTAAACCTAACCCAAAACCAAACCTTAACCCTAACCCTAACCCTTATACAAACACTAAACCTGGACCAAACCCTAAAACAAACGTTAACCCTAACCCTACCCTAACCCAAACCCTAACACTAAATATAACCCTAAACCTTACCCTAAAACAAACTGGAACCCTAACCCTAAGGCAAACCCTGACCCTAACCCTAACCCTAACGCTAACCATAACCCAAAGCCTAAACCTAACCCTAACCCTAACGCTAACACAAACCCTAACCTTAAACCTAACGCTAACCCTAACGCTAACTCTAAACCTAACCCTAACCTAAACACTATCCCTAACCCTAACCCTAAACCGAACCCAAAACCAAACACTAACCCTAAACCTAACCCTTACACAAACCCTAAACCTGACCCAAACCCTAACCCAAACCCTAACCCTAACAGTACCCTAACCGAAACCCTAACCTTAACCTTGACCCTATCCCTAACCCAAACCCTAAACCTAACCCTAACCCTAACCCTAACCCTAACCAAAACCCTAAACCTAACCCTAACCCAAACCATAATCCTAACCCTAACCCTAACCCAAAACCAAACCCTAACCCTATCCCTAACCCAAACCATAACCATGATCCTAACCCTAATCCTAACCCACACCCTAACCCTAACCCTAAACCAAACCCTAACCCTAACCCTAACCCTAACCCAAACCCTACCCCTAATACTAAGCCTAAACCTAACCTTAACCCTAACCTAAATCAAACCCTAACCCTAACCCTAACCCTAAGACTTACCCAAACCCAAACACTAACCCTAACCGCAACATTAACCCTAACCCAAACAAACCATAATCCTAACCCTAATCCAAACCCAAACCCTAACCCTAACTCTATCCCTAACCCTAACCCAAACCCGATATCTAATTTTAATCCTACCCCTAATCCTATCCCAAACCCCATCCCCCACCCTAACGCTAACGCTAACCGAAACCCTAACCCTAACCCTAACCCTAAACCTAAGCCTAACCCAAACCCAAACACTAACCCTAAGCCTAATCCTAACCCTAACCATAACCCAAACCCAAACCCTAACCCTAAGTTTAACCCTATCCCTAACCCTAAACTTAAGCCAAACCCTAAACCTAACCCTAACACAAACACTAACCCTAACCCTTAGCCTAATCCCTAACCCCAACCATAACATTAACCCTAACCCTAAACCTAAACCTATCCCTAACCCAAACACTAACCCTAACCTTAACCCTAACCCTAAACCTAAACCTAAGACTAACCCAAACCCTAACCCTAACCCTAACCCAAACCAAACCCTAACCGTAACCCTAACACTAACCCTAACCCTAACCTAACCCAAACCCTAACCCTAACCCAAACACTAAACTTCACCCTAAGCCTAACCCCTAACCCCTAACCCTAACCCTAACCCTAACCCTAAACCTAAACCTAACACTAAACCAAACCCTAAACATAACCCTAACCCTAAGCCTAACCCTAACACTAACCCTAACCCTAACCCTAACCCTTTCCCTAATCCTAACCCTAAACCAAACCCTAACCCTAACCATAACCCTAAACCAAACCCAAACCCTAATCATGACCCTAACCCAAACCCTAAACCTAACCTGAACTAAAACCCTAACACTAACCCTAACCCTAACCCAAACCCTAAAACTAACCCTAACCCTAAACCTAACCGAAACTCTAACATGAAACCTAACCCTAACTCTAACACTAACCCTAACCCTAACCCAAACGCTAAACCTAACACTAACCCTAACCCTAAACCTAAACCAAACCCTAACCCTAACCCAAACCCTAACCCTAACCCTAACCCTAACCCAAACCCTAAACCTAACACTAACCCTAACCCTAACACTCTCCCAAACCCAAACCTAACCCTCACCCTAACATTAACACTAAGCCAAAACCAAACCCTAATCCTAAACCTAATCCACACCCAAACCGTCACCCTAACTCTAACCCTAAACCTAACCCAAACCCTAAATCTAACCTTAATCCTAACCCTAACTCTAACCCTATTAATAAACCTAACACTAACCCTAACCCTAAACCCAACCCAAACCGTTACTCTAAGCCTAACCCTAACCACACACTAACCCGAAACCTAAACCTAACCCTAAACCTAAACCTAACCCTAACACAAACCTAACCCTAACAGAAACCCAAACACTAACACTAAGCCTAACCCTAACCCTAACACTAACGCTAACGCAAACACTAACCATAACCCTAAGCCTAACCCCTAACCCCTAACCCTAACCCTAACCCTAACCCTAAACCTAAACCTAAACCTAACCCTAAACCAAACCCTAACCCTAACCCTAACCATAACCCTAACCGTAACACTAACACTAACCCTAACCCTAACCCTTTCCCTAATCCTAAATCTAAACCAAACCCTAACCCTAAACCTAACCTTAACCATAACCCTAACCCAAACCCAAAACCTAATCATGACCCTAACCAAAACCCTAAACCTAACCTGAACTAAAATCCTAACACTATCCCTAACCCTAACCCAAACGCTAAACCTAACACTAACCCTAACCCTAACCCTAAACCACACCCTAACCCTAACCCAAACCCTAACCCTAACCCTAACCCTATCCCTAACACTCTCCCAAACCCAAACCTAACCCTAACCCTAACCCTAACCCTAACCCAAACCCAAACTCTAACCCTAACCCTAACACTAACCCTAATTCTACCCCTAACCCAAACCAAACCGTAACCCTAACTCTATCCCTAACACCAACCCTAACTCTAAACCTAATCTGAACAATAACACTAACCCAAACCCAAACCCAAACTCAAACCCTAACCCTAACCTTAACCCTAACCCTAACCCAAAACCAAAACCTAATCCTAACCCTAATCCAAACCCAAACCCTAACACTAACCCTAACCCTGACCCTAACCCAAACCCTAAATCTAACCTTAACCCTAACCCTAACCCTAAACCTTTCCCTAACCCTAAACATAACCAATACCTAACCCTAAAACAAACCCTTACCCTAACCCTAACCCTAAAACAAAAACCTAAGCCTAACCCTAACCCTAACCCTAACCCTAACCCTAACCCTAACCCAAACCCAAACCCAAACCCTAACCCTAACCCAAACCCTAACCCTAACCCTAACCTAAACCCTAACCCTAACCCTAACACAAACCCTAATCCTGACCCTAACCCTAACCCTAACACTAACACTAAACCTAACTCTACCCTAACCGAAACGAAACCCTAACCCTAACCCTAACACTAACCCAACCCCTAATACTAAACCTATTCCTAACCCAAAACCTAAACCTAACCCTAAGCCTAACCCTAACAAAACCATAAACCTAACCCTAACCTTAACCCTAATCCTAAGCCTAACCCTAACCCTAACCCAAACGCTAACCCTAACCCTAACAATAACCCTAACCCTAAACCTAACCATAATCGTAACCCAAACCAAACCCTAACCCTAACCCTAACCTTAATCCTAATGCTAACACTAACCTTAAGCCTAACCCAAACCCTCACCCTAACCAAAACCCAAACCCAAACCTTAAACCCAACCCTAACCCTAATTCTAACCCTAACCCAAACCCTATCCATAACCCTAACCTAACCCAAACTCAAACACTAACCCTAACCTGAAACCTAACCCTAACCTTAACACTAAACCAAACCCTAACCCTAACCCTAAACCTAACCCTAAAACTAACCCAAACCCAAATCCTAACACCACCCCAAACCCTAACCCTAACCCTAACCCTTACCCTAATGCTAACCCTAACCCTAACTCGATCCCTAACCCAAACCCAAACCCTAAGCCTAACCCTAATCTAACCAAAACCCTGTCCCTGACCATGACACTAACACTAACCCTAACCCTCACCCTAAGCCTAAGCCTAAACCTAACGCTATCCCTAACCCAAACCCTAACCCTAACCCTAACTCTAACCCTAACCCAAAACCAAACCCTAAACCTAACCCTAACACAAACCCTAACCCTAACCCTAACCCTAACCCTAACCCAAACCCTACAACTAACCCTAACCTAACACTAACACTAACCCAAACCAAACCCTAAACCTAACCCTAACCCTCACCCTAACCCGAATCCAAATTCTAACCCTAACCCTAACACTAACACTAACCTAACCCAAACCAAACTCTAAACCTAACCCTAACCCAAACCCAAACCGAAACCCTAACCCTAACCTTAACCCTAACCCTAATCCTAAACCTAATCCAAACCCTAACCCTAACCCTAACCCAAACCCTAACCCTAACCCTAAGCCTATCCCCTAACCCTTTCCCTAACCCTAACCCATACCAAACCCTAACCCTAACCCTATCAATAACCCTTAATCTAAGTCTAACCCAAAACCTAATCTTAACCCTAACCATAACCCTAACCCTAACCTATATGAAACCCTAACCCTAACCCTAACCCTAACCCAAACCCTAACCCTAACAATAACCCTAATCCTAAGCCTAAACCAATTCCTAACCCTAACCCTAACCATAACACTAACCCTAACACAAATCCTTACCCTAACCCTAACCCTAAAACAAACCCTAAGCCTAACAGTTACCCTAACCCTAACCCTAAACCTAAGCCTAAACCAAACCCAAAAATAACCCTAAGCTTAATGGTAACCCTAACTCTAACCCAAACCCTAACCCTAACCCTAACCCTAACCCAAACCCAAACCCTAACACTAACCCTAACCCTAACCCAATCCCTAACACTAAACCTAAGCCTAACCCTAACCCTAACCCAAACACAAACCCTAACCCTAACCATAACCCTAAGCCTAACCCCTAACCCTTAACCCCTAACAATAACCCTAACCCTAAACATAACCCTAATCCTAATCCTAATACTAAGCCTAACCCTAACGCTAACCCAAACCCTAATTCTAACCCTAACCCTAACCCTCATCCTAACCCTAACCCTAAACCTAAGCCAAACGCTAACCCTAACCCAAACCCTAACCCTAAACGTAACCCTAAAACTTACCCTAACCCAAACCGAAACCCTAACCCTAACCCTTACCCAAACCCTAACCGAAACCCTAACACTAACCCTAACCCTAACCCTAACTGTAATTCTAGCCCTAACCTTAACACTAACCCAAAACCTAACCCTAAACCTAACCCTAAACCTAACCCTAACCCTAATCCAAACTAAACCGAAACCCTAACGCAAACCGAAACCCTAATGCTAACCCTTACCCAAACCCTAACCGTAACCCTAACACTAACCTTAACCCTAAACCTAACCCTAACCCTAATCCTAGCCCTAACCCTAACACTAACCCAAACCCTAACCCTAACCCTAACCCTAAACCTAACCCTAACCCTAATCCCAACCCAAACCTAAACCCTAACCCTAATCCTAAACCTAAGCCAAAACAAAATCCTAACCCTAACCCTAACCCAAACCCTACACCTAACCCTAAACCTAACCCTAACCCTCACCCTAACCCATACCCAAACTCTAACCCTAACCCTATCCCTAACACTAACCTAACCCAAACCAAACCCTAACCCTAACCCTAAACCTAACCCTAACTCTAACCATAAATCAAACACAAGGCCTAAAACTAACCTTAAACATAACCGTAACCCTAACCCTAAACCTAACCCAAAACCTAACCCTAACCCTAACCCAAACAATACCCCTAACCCTAAGTGTAACCCCTAACCCTATCCCTAACCCTAACCCATACCAAACCCTAACCCTAACCCTAACCATAACTCTAAACCTAAGTCTAACACAAAACCTAAACTTAACCCTAACCTTAACCCTAACCCTAACCCATAGGAAACCCTAACCCTAAACCTAACCCTAAACCAAACCCAAACCCTAAACCTAACCCTAATCCAAATCCAAACCCTAACACTAACCCTAACCCTAACCCTAACCAAAAAACTAACTCTAACCTTAACCCTAACCCTAAGCCTAAACCTATTCCTAACCCTATCCCTAACCATAAGCCTAACCCTAACACAAACCCTTACCCTAACCCTAAACCTAAAATAAACACTAAGCCTAACTGTAACGCTAACCCTAACTCTAAACCTAAGCCTAAGCAAAACCCAAACACTAACCCTAAGCCTAATCCTAACCCTAACCCTAACCCTAACCCAACGCGTAACCCTAACCCTAACCCTAAACCTTACCCTAACCCAAACCCTAACCCTAATCTTAATGCTAAAACTAAGCCTAACCCAAATCAAACCCTAACTGTAACTCTAACCCTAACCCAAACCCCAACACTAACTCTAACCCTAACCTTAACCCTAACACTAACCCAAACCCAAACCAAACCCAAAACCAAACTTTAACCCTAACACTAACCCTAACCCTAACCCAAACCCTAACCCTAACCCTAAACCTTACCCTAACCCAAACCCTAACAATAATCTTAATGCTAAAACTAAGCCTAACCCAAATCAAACCCTAACTGTAACTCTAACCCTAAACCAAACCCCAACACTAACTCTAACCCTAACCTTAACCCTAACACTAACCCAAACCCAAACCAAACCCAAAACCAAACTTTAACCCTAACACTAACCCTAACCCTAACCCAAACCCAAACCCTAATCCAAACCCAAACCCTAACATTAACCCTAACCCTGACCCTAAACCAAACCCTAATTCTAACCTTAATCCTAACCCTAACCCTAAACCTATCCCTAACCCTAAACATAACCATAACCCTAACCCTAACACAAACCCTTACCCTAACACTAACCCTAAACCAAAACATAAGCCTAACACTAAACCTAAACCTAACTATAAACCTAATCCTAAACCAAACGCAAACAATAACCCTAAGCCTAATCCTAACCCCAACCCTAACTCTAACCCAACCCCTAACCCTAACCCTAACCCTAAACCTAACCCTAACCCAAACCCTAACCCTAATCTTAATGCTAACACTAAGCCTAACCCAAATCAAACCCTAACCGTAACCCTAACCCTAACGTTAACCCTATCACAAACATTAACCCAAACCCAAACCCTGACCCTAACCCTAACCCAAACCCTAATACTAACCCAACCCTAACCCTAACCCAAATCCTGACCCTATCCCTAACCCTAACCCTAACCCTAACCCTAATCCTAACCCAAACCCTGACCCTAACCCTAACACTAAACCTAAAGCTAACCCATACCCAAACCCTAACCCGAAACCTAACCCTAACCCTAACCCTAACCCTAACCCTAACCGTAACCGTAACCCTAACACAAACTCAAACCCTAACCCTAACCCTGAACCTAACCCTAACGCTAACCTAAACCCAAACCCTAACCCTAAACCTAACCCTAACCATAACCGTAACCCTAACCCAAACAAAAACCCTAACCGTAACCCTAACCCTAACCAAACCCAAACTAAAACCCTAACCCTAACCATAACCCTAAGCCTAACCCCTAACCCCTAAACCCTAACAGTAACCCTAACCCTAAAACAACCCCTCACCAAAACCATAACCCTAACACTAACGCTAACCCAAATCCTAAATCTAACTCTAACCCTAACCCTAACCCTCATCCTAACCCTACTCTAAACCTAAGCAAAACACTAACCCTAACCCAAACCCTAATCCTAACCCTAACCCTAAACTTTATCCTAACCCAAACCGAAACCCTAACCCTAACCCAAACCCTGACCCTAACCCTACCCTAACCCAAACCATAACCTTAACCTTAACCCTATCCCTAACCCAAACACTAAACCTAACCCTAGCCATAACCCTAACCCAAACCCTAAACCTAACCCTAACCCAAACAATAACCCTACCCCTACCCCTAAACCAAATCCAATCCCTAACCCTAACCCTAGCCCAAATCATAACCCTAATCCTAACACTAAACCTAACACACACCCTAACCCTAATCCTAACCCTAATCCTATCCCTAACACAAACCCTAACCCTTTCCCTAACCCTAACCCAAACCCTAACCCTAACCCTAAACTTAACCAAACCTAATCCCAAACCCTAACCCTAAACCTAACCCAAACCCTAACCCCAACCCTAACCCTAACCCAATCCCAAACCCTAACCCTACCTCTAATCCCAACACTAACCCTAATCCTAAACCTAAACCTAACCCTAACCCTAACCCTAACCCTAACCCAAACCCTAACCCTAACCCAAACCCCAACCCTAACTCTAACCCTAACCTTAACCCTAACAGTAACCCAAAACCTATACCCAACCCTAACCCCAACCGCAACCCAAACACAAACCGTAATAAGAACCCTAATGCAAACCCAAACCCTAACACTAACCCTAACCCTGACCCTAGCCCAAAAGCTAACTCTAACCTTAACGCTAACCCTAACCCTAAAGCTATTCCTAACGCTAACCATAACCATAACCCTAACCCTAACACAAACCCTTACCCTAACCTTAACCCTAAACCAAACCCTAAGCCTAACCCTAACCCTAACCCTAACACTAAACATAAGCCTAACCCAAACCCAAACACTAACCCTAAGTCTAATCCTAACCCTAACCCTAACCCTAACCCAACACCTAACCTTAACCCAACAACTAACCCTAAACCTAACACAAACCCTAACCCTAACCCAAACACTAACCCTAAACATAACCCTAAACCTTACCCTAAACCAAACCGAAACCCTAACCCTAACGCAAACCCTGACCCTAACCCTAATCCTAATGCTAGCCATAACCCAAAGCCTAAACCTAACCCTAACCCTAACGCTAACCCAAACTCTAACCTTAAACCTAATGCTAACCCTAACGCTAACTTAAACCTAACCCTAACCTAAACACCATCCCTAAGCCTAACCCTAAACCTAACCCAAAACCAAACCCTAACCCTAACGCTAACCCTTATACAAACCCTAAACCTGGCCCAAACCCTAACACAAACCTTAACCCTAACCCTACGCTAACCCAAACCCTAAACTCAACCTTGCCCCTCCCCCTCACCCAACCCCTAAACCTAACCCTAACCCTAACCCAAACCGAAACCTTAAACCTAACCCTAACCCAAACCATAATCCTAACCCTAACCCTAACCCTAACACTAACCCAAACCCTAACCCTAATCCTAAGCCTAAACCTAACCTTAACCCTAACCTAAATCAAACCTTAACCCTAACCATAACCGTAACCCTAACCCTAACCATAACCCAAAACCCAACCCTAACTCTAACCCTAACCTTAACCCTAACCCTAACCCTAACCCTAACCCTAACCCAAAGCCAAAACCTAATCCTAGCCTTAATTCAAACCCAAACCTTAACACTAACCGTAAACCTAACCCTACACCAAACCCCAACTCTAACCTTAACCCTAACCCTTACCCAAACCAAACCCTAACCCTAAGCCTAAACCTAACTCTAACCCAAAACCTAACCCTAATCCAAAACCAAATGCAAACCCTAACCCTAACTGTGAGACTTACCCAAACCCAAACCCTAACCCTAACCCCAACATTAACCCTAACCCAAACAAACCCTAATCCTAACCCTAATCCAAACCCAAAGCCTAACCCTAACTCTAACCCTAACCCTAACCCAAACCCTAAATCTAATCTTAACCCTAACCCTAACCCTAACCCTAACCCAAACCCTAACCCTAACCCTAACACTAACCCTAAACCAAATCCTAACGCTAACCCTAACACTAAACCTAAGCCTATCGCAAACCCAAACACTGAACCTAAGGCTAAACCTATCCGTAACCCTAGCCCTAAACTTAACCCAAACCCTAACCCTAACCCTACCCCAAACAGTAACCCTAACCCTAAGCCTAACCCCTAACCCCAACCCTAACATTAACCCTAACCCTTACCCTAACACTAACCCAAACTCAAACCCTAACCCAAACCATAATCCTAATCCTAAACCTAACCCTAACCCACACACTAACGCTAATCCTAACCCTAAGTCTAACCTTAACCCTAACCCTAACCCAAACCCAAACCCTAATCCTAGCTCTAATCCTAACCCAAACCTTAACACTAACCGTAAACCTAACCCTAACCAAACCCTAACTCTAACCTTAACCCTAACCCTTACCCAAACCAAACCCTAACCCTAACCCTAAACCTAACTCTAACCCAAAACCTAACCCTAATCCAAACCGAAACGCAAACCAAAACCCTAACCCTAACCCTAAGAATTACCCAAACCCAAACACTAACCCTAACCCCAACATTACACACTAACCCAAACAAACCCTATTCCTAACCCTAATCCAAACCCAAACCCTAACCCTAACTCTAAAGCTAACCCTAACCCAAACCCTAAATCTAATCTTAACCCTAACCCTAACCCTAAACCTAACCCAAACCCTAACCCTAACCCTAACGCTAACCCTAACCCAAACCCTAACCCTAACCCTAACCCTAAACCTAAGCCTAACCCAAACCCAAACACTAACCCTAAGCCTAATCCTAACCCTAACCGTAACCCAAACCCAAACCCTAACACTAAATTTAACCCTAAACCTAACCCTAATCTTAAGCCAAACCCTAACCCTAACCCTACCCCAAACACTAACCCTAACCATTAGCCTAACCCCTAACCCCAACCACAACATTAACCCCAACCCTAAACCTAAACCTAACCCTAACCCAAACACTAACCCTAACCTTAACCCTAACCCTAAGCCTAAACCTAACCCTAACCTAAACCCTAACCCTAACCCTAACCCAAACCAAACCCTAACCGTAACCGTAACCCTAACCCTAACCCAAACATAACCGAAACCCTAACCCTAACCCTAACCCAAACACTAACCCTCACCCTAAGACTAACCCCTAACCCCTAACCCTAACCCTAACCCTAAACCTAAACCTAAACCTAAACTTAACCCTAAACCAAACCCTAACCCTAACCATAACCATAACCCTAACCCTAAGCCTAACCCTAACACTAACCCTAACTCTAACCCTAATCCTAACCCTTTCCCTAATCCTAACCCTAAACCAAACCCTAACCCTAACCCTAACCATAACCCTAAACCAAACCCAAACCCTAATCATGACCCTAACCCAAACCCTAAACCTAACCTGAACTAAAACCCTAACAGTAACCCTAACCCTAACCCAAACTCTAAAACTAACCCTAACCCTAAACGTAACCCAAACCCTAACATGAAACCTAACCCTAACTCTAACACTAACCCCAACCCTAACCCAAACGCTAAACCTAACACTAACCCTAACCCTAAACCTAAACCAAACCCTAACCCTAACCCAAACCCTAACCCTAACCCTAACCCTAACCCTAACCCAAACCCTAAACCTAACACTAACCCTAACCCTAACACTCTCCCAAACCCAAACCTAATGCTAACCCTAACATTAACACTAACCCAAAACCAAAACCTAATCCTAAACCTAATCCACACCCAAACCGTCACTCTAAATCTAACCCTAAACCTAACCCAAACCCTAAATCTAAACTTAATCCTAACCCTAACTCTAACACTATTAATAAACCTAACACTAACCCTAACCCTAACCCCAACCCAAACCGTTACTCTAACCCTAACCGTAACCACACCCTAACCCTAAACCTAAACCTAACCCTAAACCTAACCCTAACACTAACCCTAAACCTAACCCTAACCCAAAGCCAAACACTAACACTAAGCCTAACCCTAACCCTAACCCTAACCCAAACACAAACCATAACCCTAAGCCTAACCCCTGACCCCTAACGCTAACCCTAACCCTAACCCTAAACCTAAACCTAAACCTAACCCTAAACCAAACCCTAAACCTAACCCTAACCATAACCCTAACCCTAAGCCTAACACTAACACCAACCCTAACCCTAAACCTTTCCCTACTCCTAAACCAAAACAAACCCTAACCCTAAACCTAACCCTAACCATAACCCTAACCCAAACCCCAAAACTAATCATGACTGTAACCAAAACCCTAAACCTAACCTGAACTAAAATCCTAAAACTAACCCTAA
>JAJHUQ010000040.1:1392500-1447500 GCA_035773235.1 Eospalax fontanierii | reverse complement strand
GACTTGACCATGGGAGGAGCACCTGCTCTGAAGCTATGATAGACAGGCAGAACTTTGTAAGTGAGTCCAGAGTGCTATTGGTCAGTCTCCTGTCATTGGTGTCTGATGTGTGCAGGAGTGCTGAGGTCACAGAATCTTGGACTAAGACTCTGGAACTCCAAGAGGCAGTGACCTGGCTAACCCTAACACTAATCCAATCATTAATCCTAAACCTAACCCTAACCCAAGCCATAAGCCTAAACCTAACCCTAACCCTAACCCTAACCCTAACCCTAACCCTAACCCTAACCTAACCCTAATCCAAACCCTAACCCTAACGGTAATCCTAACCAAATCAATAAACCTAACCCTATCCCTAAACACAACCCTAACCCAAACCTTAACCCTAACCCTAACACTAACGCTAACCGTAAACCTAACCCTAACCCACACCCTAACCCTAAACCTAACCCTAACCCTAACCCAAACATTAACCCTGAACCTAACCCTAACCCAAGCCATAAGCCTAAAACTAACCCTAACACAAACCCCAACAATAATCTTAACCCTAACCCTATCCTAACTCTAATCCTAACCCTAACCCTAACCCTAATGCTAACCCAACCCATAAATCTAACTCTATCCCTAAACACAACCCTAACCCAAAACTTAACCCTAACCCTAACACTAAACCTAACCATAAACCTAACCCTAACCCTAACCCTAACCCTAAATCCTAAGACTAACCCTGAACTTAAACCTAACCCAAACCCTAACCCTAACACTAACACTAACCCTAAACCTAATCCAAACCCACACCCTAACGCTAAACCAAACCCAAATCCTAACCCTAAACTTAACACTAACCCTAATCCTAAACCAAACCCAAACTCTAACCCTAACCCTAACCCTAACAATAACCCAAACCCTAACCCTCACCCTAACCCAAAGCCTAACCCTAACCCAAAACCAAATCCTAAACCTAAACCTAACCCTAACACAAACCCAAACCCTAACCCTAACCCAAATCCTAACCCTAAACCTAACGCTAGCCCAAACACTAACCTAAACCTAACCCTAACACAAACCCTAACCCTAACCGTAACCGTAACCCAAACCCAAACCCTAAACCTAACCCTAACCCTAACCCAAATTCTAACCGTAACCCTAACCCTAACCCTAACCCTAACTTTAAACCTAACACTAACACAAACCTTAACCCTATGCCTAACCCTAACCCTAACCCAAACATTAACCCTAAACCTAACCCTAACCCAAACCCTAACCGTAAACCTAACCCTAACCCTAACCCTAACCCTAAATCCTAAGACTAAACCTGAACTTAAACCTAACCCAAACCCTAACCCTAACACTAACCCTAACCCTAACATTAATCCAAACCCACACCCTAACCCTAACCCTAATCCTAAACCAAACCCAAACTCTAACCCTAACCCTAACAATAACCCACACCGTAACCCTAACCCTAACCCTAACCCTAACCCTCACCCTAACCCTAACCATAGCCATAACCAGATTCCAAACTATAACACTATCCCTAAACCTAACCCTAACCCTAAACCTAACCCTAACCCAAACGCACACCCTAACCCTAACCCTAACCCTATCTCTAAGACAAACCTAACCCTAACCCTAACCCTAACCCTAACCCTAACCCTAACCCTAACCCAAACCCTAACACTAACCCTAACCCTAACCCAAACCCTAACCAGAAACTAAACTTAACCCTAACGCAAACGCTAACCCTAACCCTAACCCTAACCCTAACCCTAATCCTACCCCAACCTTAACCCTAACGCAAACGCTAACCCTAACCCTAACCTAACCCTAACCCTAATCCTAACCCTAAACTTAACCCAAATCCTAACCTTATCACAAACCCTGACCCTAAACCTAACCTAAACCCTAACCCTAACACTAACACTAACCCTAACCCAAACCCAAACCCTAATCCTAACACTAACCCTAACCCTAACCCTAACCCTAACACTCACCATAACCCAAACGGAAACCCTAAACCTAACCCTAACCCTAACTCACACCCTAACCCTAACCCTAACATTACCCTAACCCTAATCCTAACCCTAACCCTAACCCAAACCATAACCCTAATCCTAATCATATCCCTAACCCCAAACCTAACGCAACCCAAACACTAACCATAACCCAAACCGTAACCCTAACCGTAACACAAACACTAACCGTAACACTAACCTTAACTCTAATCCAAACCCACACACTAACCCTATACCTAACCCTAAACCAAACCCAAACCCTAACACTGAACTTAACACTAACCCTAACCCTAACCCAACCCAAACCGTAACCCTAAACCTAAACCTAAGAATAACCCAAACCCTAACCCTAAAACTAACCCAAACCCTAACCCTAACCCTAAACCTAACCCAAACCCAAACACTAACCCTAACCCTAATCCTAACCCAAACCCAAACCCTAACCCTAACCCAAACCCTAACCATAACCAGAATCCAAACCATAACACTATCCCTAAACCTAACCCTAACCCTAAACATAACCCTAACCCAAACGCACACGCTAACCCTAACCCTAACCCTAACCCTACCCCAAACCCTAACACTAACCCTAACCCTAAACCAAACCCTAACTGTAACCCTAACCCTAACCCAAACTCAAACCCAAACCCTAACCCTAACCCTAACCACAAACGCAAACTCTAAACCTAACCCTAACCCTAAGCCTAACCCTAACCCTAACCCTAATCCTAACGCAAACCAAACCCTAATACTAACCCTAACCCTAAACCTAACCCTATACCAAACGCAAACCCTAAACCTAAACCTAACCCTAACCCTAACCCAAACCCTAACCATAACCAGAACACAAACCATAACTCTATCCCTAAACCTAACCCTAAGCCAAACCTAACCCTAACCCAAATGCACACCCTAACCCTAACCCTAGCCCAAACCCTAACCCTAAACCTAACCCTAACACAAACCCTAAAACTAACCCTAACACAAACGCAAACCCAGCCCAGCCCTAAACCTAACCCAAACTCTAACCGTAACCCTAACCATAACCCTAACCCTAACCCTAACCCTAACACTAAACCAAACACAAACCCTATACCTAACCCTAACCCTAACCCAAACATTAACCCTAAACCTAACCCTAACCCAAACCCTAACCCTAAACCTAATCCTAACACGAACCTTAACCCTAACCCTAACACAAACCCTAACCCTAACCCTAACCCTAAATCTAAACCTAACCCTAACCCTAATTCGAACACTAACCATAACCATAACCATAACCCATACCCTAATCCCAGGGTAGCCTTGAACTAATAATCCTCCTGCCTCACCCCCAAGAGTTGAGTTGTACTTTTTTAAGAGCAAAGATTGGATTCAGCAAAAATGAAAAAGGAAAATATTTTCCCTCATAGAAAACGATGCCCAAAGTAGTTTTCTGATTCAAATGTAGCTTATAGTACTTAAGAATACAATATCAATAATATGGTAATTTCTAGAAAGAATGAGGTTGGTTATTTAGGTAACCACGTGCAATCCTGGCAAGAGCTGCAGGACTGGGAAGCAACCTTGGCATGACTTGACCAGGGGAGGAGCACCTGCTCTGAAGCTATGATAGACAGGCAGAGCTTTGCAAGTGAGTGCTGAGGGCTATTGGTCAGTCTCCTGTCATTGGTGTCTGATGTGAGCAGGAGTGCTGAGGTCACAGAATCTTGGACTAAGATTCTGGAACTCCAAGAGGCAGTGACTTGGCAAAGCATTGTTTAGGGTGTTGCTAGGTGACAAAGCCCTCTAAGATGAGTTGCTGAAACACAGAGGTTTCTTCGTGGTAGGCTCTAGTGTTTGGGTGACCAGTTTGGAGAGATATAGTTGACTTTAGGTCAAAGTTCTAGTGTTTGAAAAAAAAGAAACAGCCAGGAGAAGATGGGAGGAGGAGGGGAGAAGGTGTTGTGGCCTGCTGGCCCTGCCCAGGCCCTCCACAAACAGGACCTCTACTACTAAGCCTACCTCTACTAACCCTAACCCTAACCCTAACCCTAACCCTAAACCTAACCTAACACTAACCCTATACCTAACCCTAACACAAACCCAAACCCTAAACCTAAACCTAACCCTAACACAAACCCTAACACTAAACCTAACCCTCGACCAAACCCTAACCCTAAACCTAACCCTAACACAAAACCTAACCCTAACCGAAACCCAAACCCTAACCCTAACCCTAACCCAAACTCTAACCGTAACCCTAACCCTAACCCTAACCCTAACCCTAAACCTAACACTAACCCAAACCTTAACCCTAACCCTAAACCTAACCCTAAACCTAAGCCTAACAATAACCCAAACCCTAACCGTAAACCTAACCATAACCCAAACCCTAAACCTAACCCTAACCCTAACCCAAACCCTAACCCTAAACCTAACCCTAACACAAAACATAACCCTAACCCTAACCCTAACCCTAACCCAAACCCAAATCCTAGCCCTAAACCTAAACGTATCCCATACCCTAACCGTAACCCTAACCCTAACCCTAACAAAAACACTAACCCTAACCCTAACCGTAACCTAAACATTAACCCTAAACCTAACCCTAACTCAAACCCTACCCCTAAACCTAACCCTAACCCAAACCGTAAACCTATCCCAAACCCGAACACTAACCCTAAGCCTAATCCTAACGCTAACCCTAACCCTAACCCTAACCGAACCCATAAACCTAACCCTATCCCTAAACACAACCCTAACCCAAATCTTAACCCTAAACCTGAAACTAACACTAACCCTAACCCTAACCCTAACACTAACCCTAAACACGAACACTACACTTGAACATAAACCTAACCCAAACCCTAACCCTAACACTAACCCTAACCCTAACTCTAATCCAAACCCACACCCTAACCCTATACCTAACCCTAAACCAAACCCAAACCCTAACACTGAACTTAACACTAACCCTAACCCTAACCCAAACCCAAACCATAACCCTAAACCTAAGCCTAACAATAACCCAAACCCTAACCCTAACCCTAACCCAAACCCCAACCCTAACCGTAACCCAAACCCAAACACTAACCCTAACCCTAAGCCAAACCCAAACCCAAAACCTAAACCTAAACCTAACCCTAACCCAAAACCTAACCATAACCAGAATCCAAACTATAACACTATCCCTAAACCTAACCCTAACCCTAAACCTAACCCTAACCCAAACGCACACCCTAACCCTAACCCTAACCCTAACCCTAACCATAACCCTAACCCTAACCCTAAGACAAACCTAACCCTAACCCTAACCCTAACCCTAACCCTAACCCAAACCCTAACACTAACCCTAACCCTAACCCAAACCCTAACCATAAACTAAACTTAACCCTAACACAAACGCTAACCCTAACCCTAACCCTAACCCTAATCCTAACCCTAACCTTAAAGAGAATCCTAACCTTATCACAAACCCTGACCGTAAACCTAACCTAAACCCTAACCCTAAAACTAACACTAACCCTAACCCAAACAAAACCCTAATCCTAACACTAATCCTAACACTAACCCTAACCCTAACACTCACCACAACCCAAACCGAAACCCTAAACCTAACCCTACCCCTAACTCACACCCTAACCCTAACCCTAACATTAACCCTAACCCTAATCCTAACCCTAACCCTAACCCAAACCATAATCCTAATCCTAATCATATCCCTAACCCTAAACCTAACGCAACCCAAACACTAACCATAACTCTAACCCTAACCCAAAACCTAACCCTAACCGTAACCCAAACACTAACTGTAACCCTAACCCTAACCCTAACCCTAAAACAAACATTAACCGTAAACCTAACCCTAACCCAAACTCTAACGCTAAACCTAACCCTAACCCAAACCCTAACCCTAAACCTAACCCTAACACAAAACCTAACCCTAACCCTAACCCTAACCCTAACCCTAACCGTAACCCAAAACCTAACCCTAACCCAAATCCAAACCCTAAACCTAACCCTAACACAAAACCTAACCCTAACCCTAACCCAAAACCAAATCCTAACCCTAACCCTAACCCTAACCCTAAACAATACCCTAACCCTAACCCTAACCCTAACCGAACTCATAAACCTAACCCTATCCCTAAACACAACCCTAACCCAAACCTTAACCCTAAACCTCACCCTAACACTAACCCTAATCCTAACCCTAACACTAACCCTAAACCCGAACACTAAATCTGAACATAAACCTAATCCAAACCCTAACCCTAACACTAACCCTAACCCTAACTCTAATCCAAACCCACACCCTAACCCTATACCTAACCCTAAACCAAACCCAAACCCTAACACTGAACTTAACACTAACCCTAACCCTAACCCAAACCCAAATCGTAACCCTAAACCTAAACCTAGGAATAACCCAAACCCTAACCCTAAAACTAACCCAAACCCTAACCCTAACCCTAAACGTAACCCAAACCCAAACACTAACCCTAACCCTAATCCTAACCCAAACCCAAACCCTAAACCTAACCCTAACCATAACCCAAACCCTAACCATAACCAGAATCCAAACCATAACACTATCCCTAAACCTAACCCTAACACTAAACATAACCCTAACCCAAACGCACACGCTAACCCTAACCCTAAACCTAACCCTACCCCAAACCCTAACACTAACCCTAACCCTAACCCAAACCCTAACTGTAACCCTAACCCTAACCCAAACTCAAACCCAAACCCTAACCCAACCCTAACCACAAACGCAAACTCTAAACCTAACCCTAACCCTAAGCCTAACCCTAACCCTAACCCTAATCCTAACGCAAACCAAACCCTAATACTAACCCTAACCCTAAACCTAACCCTAAACCAAACGCAAAACCTAACCCTAAACCTAACCCTAACCCAAACCCTAACCATAACCAGAACACAAACCATAACTCTATCCCTAAACCTAACCCTAAGCCTAAACCTAACCCTAACCCAAATGCACACCCTAACCCTAACCCTAGCCCAAACCCTAACCCTAAACCTAACCCTAACACAAACCCTAAAACTAACCCTAACACAAACGCAAACCCAGCCCAGCCCTAAACCTAACACAAACTCTAACCGTAACCCTAACCATAACCCTAACCCTAACCCTAACCCTAACCCTAACACTAAACCAAACCCAAACCCTATACCTAGCCCTAACCCTAAACCAAACATTAAACCTAGACCTAACGCTAACCCAAGCCCTAACCCTAAACCTAATCCTAACACAAACCTTAACCCTAACCCTAACACAAACCCTAACCCTAACCCTAACCCTAAATCTAAACCTAACCCTACCCCTAAGTCTAACCCTCACCCTAACCATAACCATAACCATAACCGATACCCTAATTCCAGGGTAGCCTTGAACTGATAATCCTCCTGCCTCACCCCCAAGAGTTGAGTTGTACTTTTTTAAGAGCAAAGATTGGATTCAGCAAAAATGAAAAAGGAAAATATTTTCCCTCATAGAAAACGATGCCCAAAGTAGTTTTCTGATTCAAATGTAGCTTATAGTACTTAAGAATCCAATATCAATAATATGGTAATTTCTAGAAAGAATGAGGTTGGTTATTTAGGTAACCACGTGCAATCCTGGCAAGAGCTGCAGGACTGGGAAGCAACCTTGGCATGACTTGACCAGGGGAGGAGCACCTGCTCTGAAGCTATGATAGACAGGCAGAGCTTTGCAAGTGAGTGCTGAGGGCTATTGGTCAGTCTCCTGTCATTGGTGTCTGATGTGAGCAGGAGTGCTGTGGTCACAGAATCTTGGACTAAGATTCTGGAACTCCAAGAGGCAGTGACTTGGCAAAGCATTGTTTAGGGTGTTGCTAGGTGACAAAGCCCTCTAAGATGAGTTGCTGAAACACAGAGGTTTCTTCGTGGTAGGCTCTAGTGTTTGGGTGACCAGTTTGGAGAGATATAGTTGACTTTAGGTCAAAGTTCTAGTGTTTGACAAAAAGAAACAGCGAGGAGAAGATGGGAGGAGGAGGGGAGAAGGTGTTGTGGCCTGCTGGCCCTGCCCAGGCCCTCCACAAACAGGACCTCTACTACTAAGCCTACCTCTACTAACCCTAACCCTAACCCTAAACCTAACCTAACACTAACCCTATACCTAACCCTAACACTAACCCAAACATTAAACCTAAACCTAACCCTAACCCAAACCCTAACCGTAAACCTAACCCTAACCCAAACCCTAAGCCTAAACCTAACCCTAACCCAAACCCTAACGCTAACCCTAAACATAACCCTAACCCAAACATTAACCCTAAACCTAACCCTAACCCAAACCCTAAACCTAAACCTAACCCTAACACAAGTACTAACCCTAACCCTAACCCTAACCCAAACCAAAACCTAACCCTAACCCTAACCCTATCCCTAACCCTAACCAAAACTCTAATCGTAACCCTAACCCTAACCCTAACGTAAACCTAACCCTAAACCTAACCCTAACCAAAACTCAAACCCTAATCCTATCCCTAACAATAACCCAAACCCTAACCATAACCAGAACCCAAACCATAACTCTATCCCTAAACCTAACCCTAACCCGAAACCTAATCCTAACCCAAACGCACACCCTAACCCTAAACCTAACCCTAACCCTAATGCTAACATTAACCCTAACCCTAAACTTAACCCTAAACCTAACCCTAACCCAAACACTAACCCTAACCCTAACCCTAAACCAAAACCAAACCCTAACACTAAACTTAACACAAACCCTAACCTTAACCCAAACCCAAACCCTAACCTAACCCTAACCCTAACAATAACCCAAACCCTAACCCTAACACTAACCCTAACCCTAACCCAAAACCAAACCCTAACCCTAACCCTAACCCAAACAATAATCCTAATCGTAACCCTAACGCTAACCCAACCCTAACCCAAACCCTAACCCTAACCCTAACACAAACCCTAACCCTGACCCTAAACCTAACACAAACCCTAACACTAACCCTAACCCTAACCCGAATCCTAACCCTAACCCTAACCCTAACCCTAACACAAACCCTAACCCAACCCTAAACCTAACACTAACCCTAACCCTAACCCAAACCATAATCCTAATCCTGACCCTAGCCCTAACCCAAACCCTAACCCTAACCCTAATACAAACCCTAATACAAACCCTAACCCTGACCCTAAACCTAACACAAACCCTAACACTAACCCTAACCCTAAATCATATCCTAACCCTAACCCTAACCCTAACACAAACGCAAACCCAGCCCAGCCCTAAACCTAACCCAAACTCTAACCGTAACCCTAACCATAAACCTAACACTAACACTAACCCTAACACTAACACAAACCCAAGCCCTATACCTAACCCTTACCCCAACCCAAACAATAACCCTCTACCTAACCCTAACCCAAACCCTAACCCTAAACCTAATCCTAACACAAACCTTAACCCTAACCCTAACACAAACCCTAACCCTAACCCTAACCCTAAATCTAAACCTAACCCTAACCCTAAGTCTAACCCTCACCCTAACCATAACCATAACCATAACCCATACCCTAATCCCAGGGTAGCCTTGAACTGATAATCCTCCTGCCTCACCCCCAAGAGTTGAGTTGTACTTTTTTAAGAGCAAAGATTGGATTCAGCAAAAATGAAAAAGGAAAATATTTTCCCTCATAGAAAACGATGCCCAAAGTAGTTTTCTGATTCAAATGTAGCTTATAGTACTTAAGAATCCAATATCAATAATATGGTAATTTCTAGAAAGAATGAGGTTGGTTATTTAGGTAACCACGTGCAATCCTGGCAAGAGCTGCAGGACTGGGAAACAACCTTGGCATGACTTGACCAGGGGAGGAGCACCTGCTCTGAAGCTATGATAGACAGGCAGAGCTTTGCAAGTGAGTGCTGAGGGCTATTGGTCAGTCTCCTGTCATTGGTGTCTGATGTGAGCAGGAGTGCTGAGGTCACAGAATCTTGGACTAAGATTCTGGAACTCCAAGAGGCAGTGACTTGGCAAAGCATTGTTTAGGGTGTTGCTAGGTGACAAAGCCCTCTAAGATGAGTTGCTGAAACACAGAGGTTTCTTCGTGGTAGGCTCTAGTGTTTGGGTGACCAGTTTGGAGAGATATAGTTGACTTTAGGTCAAAGTTCTAGTGTTTGACAAAAAGAAACAGCCAGGAGAAGATGGGAGGAGGAGGGGAGAAGGTGTTGTGGCCTGCTGGCCCTGCCCAGGCCCTCCACTAACAGGACCTCTACTACTAAGCCTACCTCTACTAACCCTAACCCTAACCCTAACCCTAACCCTAACCCTAACCCTAAACCTAACCTAACACTAACCCTATACCTAACCCTAACACTAACCCAAACATTAAACCTAAACCTAACCCTAACCCTAACCCTAAGCCTAAACCTAACCATAACCCAAAACTTAACCCTAAACCTAACCCTAACCCTAGCCCAAACCCTAACCCTAAACCTAACACTAACACCAACCCTAAACCTAACCCTAACCCAAACCCAAACCCTAAACCTAAACCTAACCCTAACACAAACCCTAACACTAAACCTAACCCTAGCAAAAACCCTCACCCTAAACCTAACCCTAACACAAACCCTAACCCTAACCCAAACCCAAACCCTAAATGTAACCCTAACCCAAACTCTACCCGTAACCCTAACCCTAACCCTAACCCTAAACCTAACACTAACCCAAACCCTAACCCTAACCCTAAACCTAACCCTAAACCTAAGTCTAACAATAACCCAAACCCTAACCGTAAACCTAACCGTAACCCAAACCCTAACCCTAAACCTAACCCTAACCCAAACCCTAACCTTAAACCTAACCCTAACACAAAACCTAACCCTAACCCTAACCCTAACCCTAACCCAAACCCAAATCCTAACCCTAAACCTAAACGTATCCCATACCCTAAACGTTACCCTAACCGTAACCCTAACCCTAACCCTAACAAAAACATTAACCCTAACCATAACCGTAACCCAAACATTAACCCTAAACCTAACCCTAACTCAAACCCTACCCCTAAACCTAACCCTAACCCAAACCGTAAACCTATCCCAAACCCAAACACTAACCCTAAGCCTAATCCTAACCCTAACCCAAACTCTACCCGTAACCCTAACCCTAAACCTAACACTAACCCAAACCCTAACCCTAACCCTAAACCTAAGCCTAACAATAACCCAAACCCTAACCGTAAACCTAACCGTAACCCAAACCCTAACCCTAAACCTAACCCTAACCCAAACCCTAACCCTAAACCTAACCCTAACACAAAACCTAACCCTAACCCTAACCCTAACCCTAACCCTAACCCTAACCCAAACCCAAATCCTAACCCTAAACCTAAACGTATCCCATACCCTAAACGTTACCCTAACCGTAACCCTAACCCTAACCCTAACCCTAACAAAAACATTAACCCTAACCATAACCGTAACCCAAACATTAACCCTAAACCTAACCCTAACTCAAACCCTACCCCTAAACCTAACCCTAACCCAAACCGTAAACCTATCGCAAACCCAAACACTAACCCTAAGCCTAATCCTAACCCTAACCCTAACCCTAACCCTAACCGAACCCATAAACCTAACCCTATTCCTAAAAACAACCCTAACCCAAACCTTAACCCTAAACCTGACCCTAACACTAACCCTAACCCTAACCCTAACCCTAACCCTAAACCCGAACACTAAACCTGAACATAAACCTAACCCAAACCCTAACCCTAACACTAACCCCTAACCCTAACTCTAATCCAAACCCACACCCTAACCCTATACCTAACCCTAAACCAAACCCAAACCCTAACACTGAACTTAACACTAACCCTAACACTAACCCAAACCCAAACACTAACCCTAACCCTAAACCTAACAATAACCCCAACCCTAATCCTCACCCTAACGCAAAAGCTAACCCTAAGCCTAACCCAAACCCAAATCCTAACCCTAAACCTAACCCTAACCCAAACCCAAACCCTAACACAAACATTGACCCTAAACCTAACCCTAACACAAACGCTAACCCTAAACCTAACCCGAACCCAAACCCAATCCCTAACCCTAACCTTAACCCTAACCCTAACCTGAACATTAACCCTAAACGTAACCTTAACCCAAACCCTAACCCTAAACCTAACCCTAAACCAAATCCTAACCCCAACCGTTATCCTAACCCAAACGCAAACCCTAACTCTAACCCTAACCCTAACCCAAACCCAAACACAAACCCTAACCCTAACCCTAATCCTAACCCTAACCCTAACCCAAACCATAACACTAACCCTAACCCTAACCCGAACCCTAACCCAAACACTAACCCTAACCCTAACCTTAAACCTAACCCTAACCCTAATTCTAACCCTAAACCTAACCATAAACCATACCCTAATCCCAGGGTAGCCTAGAACGGATAATGCTCCTGCCTCACCCACAAGACTTGATTTGTACTTTTTTAAGAGCAAAGATTGGATTCAGCAACAATGAAAAAGGAAAATATTTTCCCTCAGAGAGAACGATGCCCAAAGTAGTTTTCTGATTCAAATGTAGTTTATAGTACTGAAGAATCCAATATCAATAATATGGTAATTTCTAGAAAGAATGAGCTTGGTTATTGAGGTAACAACGTGCAATACTGGCAAGAGCTGCAGGACTAGGACGCAACCTTGGCATGACTTGACCAGGGGAGGAGAAACTGCTCTGAAGATGTGATAGACAGGCAGAGCTTTGTAAGTGAGTGCAGAGTGCTATTGTTCAGTCTCCTGTCATTGGTGTCTGATGTGGGCAGGAGTGCTGAGGTCACAGAATCTTGGACTAAGATTCTGGAACTCCAAGAGGCAGTGACTTGGCAAAGCATTGTTTAGGGTGTTGCTAGGTGACAAAGCCCTGTCAGATGAGTTGCTAAAACACAGAGCTTTCTTGGTGGTAGGCTCTATTGTTTGGATGACCAGTTTGGAGAGATTTAGTTGACTTTAGGTCAAAGTTCTAGTGATTGACAAAAAGAAGCAACCAGGAGAAGACGGAAGGAGGAGGGGAGAAGGTGGTGTGGCCTGCTGGCCCTGCCCAGGCCCTCCACATACAGGACCTCTACTAAAACGACTACCTCTACTAACCATGACCCTAATCCTAACCGTAACCCTAACCTAACACTAACCGTATACCTAAACCTAACCCTAACCCAAACATTAACCCTAAACCTAACCCTAACACAAACCCTAAGCCTAAACCTAACCCGAACCCAAACCCTAACCCTAATTCTAACCCTAACCCTAACCCTAACTAACCCTAACCCTAACCCAAACCCTAACCATAACCAGAACCCAAACCATAAATCTATTCCTAAAAATAACCCTAACCATAAAACTAACCCTAACCCAAACGGACACCCTAACCCTAAACCTAACCCTAACCCTAACCCAAACCCAAATCCTAACATTAACATAAATTTAACCCTAACCCAAACGCTAACCCTAACCCTAATCCAAACCATAACCCTAATCCTAACCCGAACCCTAACCCTAACAAACACCCAAACCCTAAACCTAACCCTAACAGAAAACTTATCCCTAACCCTAACCCTAACCCTAACTCAAACCCTAACCCTAACCCTAACCCTAAACCAAAACCAAATCCTAACACTAAACTTAACACTAACCTTAACCAAAACTCAAACCCAAACGATAACCTAACCCTAACCCTAACAATAACCCAAACCCTAACCCTAACCCTAACCCAAACCCTAATCCTAACCCTAACCCTAACCCAAACCCAAACCTAACCGTAACCCTCACCCAAACCATAACCCTAATCCTAACCCTAACCCTAACACAAACCCTAACCCTAACCTTAACCCTTACCCTAACCCTAACACAAACCCTAACCCTAACCCTAAACATAACCCAAACCCTAACACTAACCCTAAACCTAACCCTAACCCAAACCCTAACCCTAACCCTAACCCAAAACCTAACACAAACCCTAACCCTAACCCTAACCCTAAACCTAACACAAACCCTAACCCTAACCCTAACCCTAACCCTAACCCTAACCCTAAACCTAACCCTAACCCAAACGCACACCCTTACCTTAAACCTAACTCTAACCCTAACCCTAAACCTAAACCTAACCCAAATATTAACCCTAAACCTAAAACTAACCCAAACCCTAACCCTAAACCAAACCCTAAACCTAAACCTAACCATAATACAAACCCTAACCCTAACACTAACCCAAACCCAAACCCTAACCCTAACCCTAACGCAAACCCATCCGTAACCCTAACCCTAACCCTAACCCTAACCCAAAACTTTACCCTAAAGCTAACCCTAACCCATACCCTAAACCTAAACCTAACCCTAACCCAAACCCTAACCCTAAACCTAACCCAAACACAAAACCTAAACCTAACGCTAACCCTAACCCTAACAGAAATACAAAACCTAACGCTATCGCAAAACCTAACCCTAAACCTTAGCCTAACCCAAATCCTAACACTAACCCCAACCCTAACCCTAAACCAAACCCAAACCGAAACACTAACCCTAACCGTAACCTAAACCCTAACCCTAACCCTAACATTAATCCTAACCCAAAAACAAACCTAATCCTAATACTAACCCTAAACCTAATCCTAACCCAAACCCTAACCCTAACCCTACCTATAACCCAAACCCTAACCCTAACCCTAATCCTAACCCTAATGCTAACCCAAACTATAACACTAACCCTAATCGTAACCCTAACCCTAACCCGAACCCTAACCCAAACACTAACCCTAACCCTAACCCTAAATCTAACCCTAACCCTAATTCTAACCCTAACCCTAACCATAAACCATACCCTAATCCCAGGGTAGCCTTGAACGGTTAATCCTCCTGCCTCACCTCCAAGACATGAGTTGTACTTTTTTCAGAGCAAAGATTGGATTCAGCAACAATGAAAAAGGAAAACATTTTCCCTCATAGAGAACGATGCGCAAAGTAGTTTTCTGATTCAAATGTAGCTTATAGTACTGAACAATCCAATATCAATAATATGGTAATTTCTAGAAAGAATGAGGTTGGTTATTGAGGTAACAAAGTGCAATCCTGGCAAGAGCTGCAGGACTGGGAAGAACCTTGGCATGACTTGACCAGGGGAGGAGAACCAGCTCTGAAGCTTTGACAGACAGGCAGAGCTTTGCAAGTGAGTGCAGAGTGCTATTGGTCAGTCTCCTGTCATTGGTGTCTGATGTGGGCAGGACTGCTGAGGTCACAGAATCTTGGACTAAGATCCTGGAACTGCAAGAGGCAGTGACCTGGCAAAGCATTGTTTAGTGTGTTACTAGGTGACAAAGCCCTCTCACATGAGTTGCTGAAACACAGAGGTTTCCTGGTGGTAGGCTCTAGTGTTTCGGTGACGAGTTTGGAGAGATTTAGTTGACATTAGGTCAAAGTTCTAGTGTTTGACAAAAAGAAGCAAATAGGAGAAGATGGGAGGTGGACGGGAGAAGGTGGTGTGGCCTCCTGGCCCTGCCCAGGCCCTCCACATACAGGACCTCTACTAAAACGCCTACCTCTACTAAAGCTGACCCTAATCCTAACCTTAAACCTAACCATAACCCTAACCTAACACTAACCCTATACCTAACCCTAACCCTAACCCAAACATTAAACGTAAACCTCACCCTAACCCAAGCCATAAGCCTAAATCTAACCCTAACCCAAACCCTAACAATAACCTTAACCCTAACCCTAACCTAACCCTAATCCTAACCCTAACCCTAACGGTAATCCTAACCCAACCCATAAACCTAACCCTATCCCTAAACACAACCCTAACCCAAACCTTAAACTTAACCCTAACACTAACCCTAAGCGTAAACCTAACCCTAACCCACACCCTAACACTAACCCTAACCCTAACCCTAACCCAAACATTAATCCTAAACCTAACCCAAACCCAAGCCATAAGCCTAAACCTAACCCTAACCCAAACCCTAACAATAACCTTAACCCTAACCCTAACCTAACCCTAATCCTAACCCTAACCCTAACCCTAAACCTAACCCAACCCATAAACCTAACCCTATCCCTAAACACAACCCTAACCCAAACCTTAACCCTACCCCTAACCCTAACCCTAAACCTAACCCTAACCCTAACCCTAACTGTAAACCTAACCCTAACCCTAACTTTAAATCCTAAGACTAAACCTGAACTTAAACTTAACCCAAACCCTAACCCAAACAGTAACGCTAACCCTAACCCTAATCCAAACCCACACCCTAATCCTAACCCTAACCCTAAACCAAACCCAAATGCTAACCCTAACTTAACACTAACCCTAATCCTAAACCAAACCCAAAACTCTAACGCTAACCCTAACCCTAACAATAACCCAAACCCTAATCCTTAACTTAACCCAAACCCTAACCCTAATCCTAACCCAAAACCAAATCCTAACCCTAAACCTAACCCTAACACAAACCCAAACCCTAACCCTAACCCAAATCCTAACCCTAAACCTAACCCTAGCCCAAATACTAACCCTAAACATAACCCTAACACAAACCCTAACCATAACCCTAACCCTAACCCTAACCCAAATCCAAACCCTAAACCTAACCCTAACCCTAACCCAAATTCTAACCTAACCCTACACCTAACCCTAAACCTAACCCTAAACCTAACACTAACACAAAACTTAACACTATACCTAACCCTAACCCTTACCCAAACATTAACCCTAAACCTAACCCTAACCCAAACCCTAAACCTAAACCTAACCCTAACCCAAACCCTAACGCTAACCCTAAAGATCACCCTAAACCAAACATTAACCCTAAACCTAACCCTAACCCAAACCCTAAACCTAAACCTAACCTTAACACAAGCACTAACCCTAACCCTAACCCTAACCCAAACCAAAACCTAACCCTAACCCTAACCCTATCCCTAACCCTAACCAAAACTCTAATCGTAACCCGAACCCTAACCCTAACGTAAACCTAACCCTAAACCTAACCCTAACCCAAACTCAAACCCTAATCCTAACCCTAACAATAACCCAAACCCTAACCATAACCAGAACCCAAACCATAACTCTATCCCTAAACCTAACCCTAACCCGAAACCTAATCCTAACCCAAACGCACACCCTAACCCTAAACCTAACCCTAACCCTAACGCTAACATTAACCCTAACCCTAAACCTAACCCTAAACCTAACCCTAACCCAAACATTAACCCTAACCCTAACCCTAAACCAAAACCAAACCCTAACACTAAACTTAACACAAACCCTAACCTTAACCCAAACCCAAACCCTAACCTAACCCTAACCCTAACAATAACCCAAACCCTAACCCTAACACTAACCCTAACCCTAACCCAAACCCAAACCCTAACCCTAACCTTAACCCAAACAATAATCCTAATCGTAACCCTAACGCTAACCCAACCCTAACCCAAAACCTAACCCTAACCCTAACACAAACCCTAACACTGACCCTAAACCTAACACAAACCCTAACACTAACCCTAACCCTAACCCGAATCCTAACCCTAACCCTAACCCTAACCCTAACACAAACCCTAACCCTAACCCTAAACCTAACACTAACCCTAACCCTAACCCAAACCATAATCCTAATCCTAACCCTAGCCCTAACCCAAACCCTAACCCTAACCCTAACCCTAACCCTAATACAAACCCTAACCCTGACCCTAAACCTAACACAAACCCTAACCCTAACCCTAACCCTAACCCTAACCCTAACCCTAAACCTAACCCTAACCCAAAAGCACACCCTTACCTTAAACCTAACTCTAACACTAACCCTAACCCTAAACCTAACCCAAATATTAACCCTAAACCTAAAACTAACCCAAACCCTAACCCTAAACCAAACACTAAACCTAAACCTAACCATAATACAAACCCTAACCCTAACCCTAACCCTAACCCGTAACCCTAACCCTATCCCTAACCCTAACCCAAACATCAACCCTAAACCTAACCCTAACCCATACCCTAAACCTAAACCTAACCCTAACCCAAAACCTAACCCTAAACCTAACCCTAACACAAAACCTAAACCTAACGCTAACCCTAACCCTAACAGAAATCCAAACCCTAACGCTATCGCAAACCCTAACCCTAAACCTAAGCCTAACCCAAATCCTAACACTAACCCCAACCCTAACCCTAAACCAAACCCAAACCGAAACACTAACCCTAACCGTAACCTAAACCCTAACCCTAACCCTAACATTAACCCTAACCCAAACACAAACCTAATCCTAATACTAACCCTAAACCTAATCCTAACCCAAACCCTAACCCTAACACTACCTATAACCCAAACCCTAACCCTAACCCTAATCCTAACCCTAATGCTAACCCAAACTATAACACTAACCCTAATCGTAACCCTAACCCTAACCCGAACCCTAACCCAAACACTAACCCTAACCCTAACCCTAAATCTAACCCTAACCCTAATTCTAACCCTAACCCTAACCATAAACCATACCCTAATCCCAGGGTAGCCTTGAACGGTTAATCCTCCTGCCTCACCTCCAAGACATGAGTTGTACTTTTTTCAGAGCAAAGATTGGATTCAGCAACAATGAAAAAGGAAAACATTTTCCCTCATAGAGAACGATGCGCAAAGTAGTTTTCTGATTCAAATGTAGCTTATAGTACTGAACAATCCAATATCAATAATATGGTAATTTCTAGAAAGAATGAGGTTGGTTATTGAGGTAACAAAGTGCAATCCTGGCAAGAGCTGCAGGACTGGGAAGAACCTTGGCATGACTTGACCAGGGGAGGAGAACCAGCTCTGAAGCTTTGACAGACAGGCAGAGCTTTGCAAGTGAGTGCAGAGTGCTATTGGTCAGTCTCCTGTCATTGGTGTCTGATGTGGGCAGGACTGCTGAGGTCACAGAATCTTGGACTAAGATCCTGGAACTGCAAGAGGCAGTGACCTGGCAAAGCATTGTTTAGGGTGTTACTAGGTGACAAAGCCCTCTCACATGAGTTGCTGAAACACAGAGGTTTCCTGGTGGTAGGCTCTAGTGTTTCGGTGACGAGTTTGGAGAGATTTAGTTGACATTAGGTCAAAGTTCTAGTGTTTAACAAAAAGAAGCAAATAGGAGAAGATGGGAGGTGGACGGGAGAAGGTGGTGTGGCCTCCTGGCCCTGCCCAGGCCCTCCACATACAGGACCTCTACTAAAACGCCTACCTCTACTAAAGCTGACCCTAATCCTAACCTTAAACCTAACCATAACCCTAACCTAACACTAAACCTATACCTAACCCTAACCCTAACCCAAACATTAAACGTAAACCTCACCCTAACCCAAGCCATAAGCCTAAACCTAACCCTAACCCAAACCCTAACAATAACCTTAACCCTAACCCTAACCTAACCCTAATCCTAACCCTAACCCTAACGGTAATCCTAACCCAACCCATAAACCAAACCCTATCCCTAAACACAACCCTAACCCAAACCTTAAACTTAACCCTAACACTAACCCTAACCGTAAACCTAACCCTAACCCACACCCTAACACTAACCCTAACCCTAACCCTAACCCAAACATTAATCCTAAACCTAACCCAAACCCAAGCCATAAGCCTAAACCTAACCCTAACCCAAACCCTAACAATAACCTTAACCCTAACCCTAACCTAACCCTAATCCTAACCCTAACCCTAACCCTAAACCTAACCCAACCCATAAACCTAACCCTATCCCTAAACACAACCCTAACCCAAACCTTAACCCTACCCCTAACCCTAACCCTAACCCTAACCCTAACCCTAACCCTAACTGTAAACCTAACCCTAACCCTAACTTTAAATCCTAAGACTAAACCTGAACTTAAACCTAACCCAAACCCTAACCCTAACAGTAACCCTAACCCTAACCCTAATCCAAACCCACACCCTAACCCTAACCCTAACCCTAAACCAAACCCAAATGCTAACCCTAACTTAACACTAACCCTAATCCTAAACCAAACCCAAAACTCTAACCCTAACCCTAACCCTAACAATAACCCAAACCCTAACCCTTAACTTAACCCAAACCCTAACCCTAACCCTAACCCAAAACCAAATCCTAACCCTAAACCTAACCCTAACACAAACCCAAACCCTAACCCTAACCCAAATCCTAACCCTAAACCTAACCCTAGCCCAAATACTAACCCTAAACCTAACCCTAACACAAACCCTAACCATAACCCTAACCCTAACCCTAACCCAAATCCAAACCCTAAACCTAACCCTAACCCTAACCCAAATTCTAACCTAACCCTACACCTAACCCTAAACCTAACCCTAAACCTAACACTAACACAAAACTTAACACTATACCTAACCCTAACCCTAACCCATACATTAACCCTAAACCTAACCCTAACCCAAACCCTAACCGTAAACCTAACCCTAACCCAAACCCTAAACCTAAACCTAACCCTAACCCAAACCCTAACGCTAACCCTAAACATAACCCTAACCCAAACATTAACCCTAAACCTAACCCTAACCCAAACCCTAAACCTAAACCTAACCCTAACACAAGCACTAACCCTAACCCTAACCCTAACCCAAACCAAAACCTAACCCTAACCCTAACCCTATCCCTAACCCTAACCAAAACTCTAATCGTAACCCTAACCCTAACCCTAACGTAAACCTAACCCTAAACCTAACCCTAACCCAAACTCAAACCCTAATCCTAACCCTAACAATAACCCAAACCCTAACCATAACCAGAACCCAAACCATAACTCTATCCCTAAACCTAACCCTAACCCGAAACCTAATCCTAACCCAAACGCACACCCTAACCCTAAACCTAACCCTAACCCTAACGCTAACATTAACCCTAACCCTAAACCTAACTCTAAACCTAACCCTAACCCAAACACTAACCCTAACCCTAACCCTAAACCAAAACCAAACCCTAACACTAAACTTAACACAAACCCTAACCTTAACCCAAACCCAAACCCTAACCTAACCCTAACCCTAACAATAACCCAAACCCTAACCCTAACACTAACCCTAACCCTAACCCAAACCCAAACCCTAACCCTAACCCTAACCTTAACCCAAACAATAATCCTAATCGTAACCCTAACGCTAACCCAACCCTAACCCAAACCCTAACCCTAACCCTAACACAAACCCTAACCCTGACCCTAAACCTAACACAAACCCTAACACTAACCCTAACCCTAACCCGAATCCTAACCCTAACCCTAACCCTAACCCTAACACAAACCCTAACCCTAACCCTAAACCTAACACTAACCCTAACCCTAACCCAAACCATAATACTAATCCTAACCCTAGCCCTAACCCAAACCCTAACCCTAACCCTAACCCTAACCCTAATACAAACCCTAACCCTGACCCTAAACCTAACACAAACCCTAACACTAACCCTAACCCTAAATCGAATCCTAACCCTAACCCTAACCCTAACACAAACGCAAACCCAGCCCAGCCCTAAACCTAACCCAAACTCTAACCGTAACCCTAACCATAACCCTAACCCTAACCCTAAACCTAACACTAAACCAAATCCAAACCCTATACCTAACCCTAACCCTAACCCAAACATTAACCCTAAACCTAACCCTAACCCAAACCCTAACCCTAAACCTAATCCTAACACAAACCTTAACCCTAACCCTAACACAAACCCTAACCCTAACCCTAACCCTAAATCTAAACCTAACCCTAACCCTAAGTCTAACCCTCACCCTAACCATAACCATAACCATAACCCATACCCTAATCCCAGGGTAGCCTTGAACGGTTAATCCTCCTGCCTCACCTCCAAGACATGAGTTGTACTTTTTTAAGAGCAAAGATTGGATTCAGCAAAAATGAAAAAGGAAAATATTTTCCCTCATAGAAAACGATGCCCAAAGTAGTTTTCTGATTCAAATGTAGCTTATAGTACTTAAGAATCCAATATCAATAATATGGTAATTTCTAGAAAGAATGAGGTTGGTTATTGAGGTAACAAAGTGCAATCCTGGCAAGAGCTGCAGGACTGGGAAGAACCTTGGCATGACTTGACCAGGGGAGGAGAACCAGCTCTGAAGCTTTGACAGACAGGCAGAGCTTTGCAAGTGAGTGCAGAGTGCTATTGGTCAGTCTCCTGTCATTGGTGTCTGATGTGGGCAGGACTGCTGAGGTCACAGAATCTTGGACTAAGATCCTGGAACTGCAAGAGGCAGTGACCTGGCAAAGCATTGTTTAGGGTGTTACTAGGTGACAAAGCCCTCTCACATGAGTTGCTGAAACACAGAGGTTTCCTGGTGGTAGGCTCTAGTGTTTCGGTGACGAGTTTGGAGAGATTTAGTTGACATTAGGTCAAAGTTCTAGTGTTTAACAAAAAGAAGCAAATAGGAGAAGATGGGAGGTGGACGGGAGAAGGTGGTGTGGCCTCCTGGCCCTGCCCAGGCCCCCCACATACAGGACCTCTACTAAAACGCCTACCTCTACTAAAGCTGACCCTAATCCTAACCTTAAACCTAACCATAACCCTAACCTAACACTAACCCTATACCTAACCCTAACCCTAAGCCAAACATTAAACGTAAACCTAACCCTAACCCAAGCCATAAGCCTAAACCTAACCCTAACCCAAACCCTAACAATAACCTTAACCCTAACCCTAACCTAACCCTAATCCTAACCCTAACCCTAACGGTAATCCTAACCCAACCCATAAACCTAACCCTATCCCTAAACACAACCCTAACCCAAACCTTAAACTTAACCCTAACACTAACCCTAACCGTAAACCTAACCCTAACCCACACCCTAACACTAACCCTAACCCTAACCCTAACCCAAACGTTAATCCTAAACCTAACCCAAACCCAAGCCATAAGCCTAAACTTAACCCTAACCCAAACCCTAACAATAACCTTAACCCTAACCCTAACCTAACCCTAATCCTAACCCTAACCCTAACCCAACCCCTACCCCAACCCATAAACCTAACCCTATCCCTAAACACAACCCTAACCCAAACCTTAACCCTACCCCTAACCCTAACCCTAACCCTAACCCTAACCCTAACCCTAACCCTAACTGTAAACCTAACCCTAACCCTAACTTTAAATCCTAAGACTAAACCTGAACTTAAACCTAACCCAAACCCTAACCCTAACAGTAACCCTAACCCTAACCCTAATCCAAACCCACACCCTAACCCTAACCCTAACCCTAAACCAAACCCAAATGCTAACCCTAACATAACACTAACCCTAATCCTAAACCAAACCCAAAACTCTAACCCTAACCCTAACCCTAACAATAACCCAAACCCTAACCCTTAACTTAACCCAAACCCTAACCCTAACCCTAACCCAAAACCAAATCCTAACCCTAAACCTAACCCTAACACAAACCCAAACCCTAACCCTAACCCAAATCCTAACCCTAAACCTAACCCTAGCCCAAATACTAACCCTAAACCTAACCCTAACACAAACCCTAACCATAACCCTAACCCTAACCCTAACCCAAATCCAAACCCTAAACCTAACCCTAACCCTAACCCAAATTCTAACCTAACCCTACACCTAACCCTAAACCTAACCCTAAACCTAACACTAACACAAAACTTAACACTATACCTAACCCTAACCCTAACCCATACATTAACCCTAAACCTAACCCTAACCCAAACCCTAACCGTAAACCTAACCCTAACCCAAACCCTAAACCTAAACCTAACCCTAACCCAAACCCTAACGCTAACCCTAAACATAACCCTAACCCAAACATTAACCCTAAACCTAACCCTAACCCAAACCCTAAATCTAACCCTAACCCTAACACAAGCACTAACCCTAACCCTAACCCTAACCCAAACCAAAACCTAACCCTAACCCTAACCCTATCCCTAACCCTAACCAAAACTCTAATCGTAACCCTAACCCTAACCCTAACGTAAACCTAACCCTAAAACTAACCCTAACCCTAACTCAAACCCTAATCCTAACCCTAACAATAACCCAAACCCTAACCATAACCAGAACCCAAACCATAACTCTATCCCTAAACCTAACCCTAACCCGGAACCTAATCCTAAGCCAAACGCACACCCTAACCCTTAACCTAACCCTTGCCCTAACGCTAACATTAACCCTAACCCTAAACCTAACCCTAAACCTAACCCTAACCCAAACACTAACCCTAACCCTACCCCTAAACCAAAACCAAACCCTAACACTAAACTTAACACAAACCCTAACCTTAACCCAAACCCAAACCCTAACCTAACCCTAACCCTAACAATAACCCAAACCCTAACCCTAACACTAACCCTAACCCTAACCCAAACCCAAACCCTAACCCTAACCCTAACCTTAACCCAAACAATAATCCTAATCGTAACCCTAACGCTAACCCAACCCTAACCCAAACCCTAACCCTAACCCTAACACAAACCCTAACCCTGACCCTAAACCTAACACAAACCCTAACACTAACCCTAACCCTAACCCGAATCCTAACCCTAACCCTAACCCTAACCCTAACACAAACCCTAACCCTAACCCTAAACCTAACACTAACCCTAACCCTAACCCAAACCATAATACTAATCCTAACCCTAGCCCTAACCCAAACCCTAACCCTAACCCTAACCCTAACCCTAATACAAACCCTAACCCTGACCCTAAACCTAACACAAACCCTAACACTAACCCTAACCCTAAATCGAATCCTAACCCTAACCCTAACCCTAACACAAACGCAAACCCAGCCCAGCCCTAAACCTAACCCAAACTCTAACCGTAACCCTAACCATAACCCTAACCCTAACCCTAACCCTAACACTAAACCAAATCCAAACCCTATACCTAACCCTAACCCTAACCCAAACATTAACCCTAAACCTAACCCTAACCCAAACCCTAACCCTAAACCTAATCCTAACACAAACCTTAACCCTAACCCTAACACAAACCCTAACCCTAACCCTAACCCTAAATCTAAACCTAACCCTAACCCTAAGTCTAACCCTCACCCTAACCATAACCATAACCATAACCCATACCCTAATCCCAGGGTAGCCTTGAACGGTTAATCCTCCTGCCTCACCTCCAAGACATGAGTTGTACTTTTTTAAGAGCAAAGATTGGATTCAGCAAAAATGAAAAAGGAAAATATTTTCCCTCATAGAAAACGATGCCCAAAGTAGTTTTCTGATTCAAATGTAGCTTATAGTACTTAAGAATCCAATATCAATAATATGGTAATTTCTAGAAAGAATGAGGTTGGTTATTTAGGTAACCACGTGCAATCCTGGCAAGAGCTGCAGGACTGGGAAGCAACCTTGGCATGACTTGACCAGGGGAGGAGCACCTGCTCTGAAGCTATGATAGACAGGCAGAGCTTTGCAAGTGAGTGCTGAGGGCTATTGGTCAGTCTCCTGTCATTGGTGTCTGATGTGAGCAGGAGTGCTGAGGTCACAGAATCTTGGACTAAGATTCTGGAACTCCAAGAGGCAGTGACTTGGCAAAGCATTGTTTAGGGTGTTGCTAGGTGACAAAGCCCTCTAAGATGAGTTGCTGAAACACAGAGGTTTCTTCGTGGTAGGCTCTAGTGTTTGGGTGATCAGTTTGGAGAGATATAGTTGACTTTAGGTCAAAGTTCTAGTGTTTGACAAAAAGAAACAGCCAGGAGAAGATGGGAGGAGGAGGGGAGAAGGTGTTGTGGCCTGCTGGCCCTACCCAGGCCCTCCACAAACAGGACCTCTACTACTAAGCCTACCTCTACTCACCCTAACCCTAACCCTAACCCTAACCCTAACCCTAAACCTAACCTAACACTAACCCTATACCTAACCCTAACACTAACCCAAACATTAAACCTAAACCTAACCCTAACCCTAACCCTAAGCCTAAACCTAACCATAACCCAAAACTTAACCCTAAACCTAACCCTAACCCTAGCCCAAACCCTAACCCTAAACCTAACACTAACACCAACCCTAAACCTAACCCTAACCCAAACCCAAACCCAAACCCTAAACCTAAACCTAACCGTAACACAAACCCTAACACTAAACCTAACCCTAGCCCAAACACTCACCCTAAACCTAACGCTAACACAAACCCTAACACTAACCCAAACCCAAACCCTAAATATAACCCTAACCCAAACTCTACCCGTAACCCTAACCCTAACCCTAACCCTAAACCTAACACTAACCCAAACCCTAACCCTAACCCTAAACCTAACCCTAAACCTAAGTCTAACAATAACCCAAACCCTAACCGTAAACCTAACCGTAACCCAAACCCTAACCCTAAACCTAACCCTAACCCAAACCCTAACCTTAAACCTAACCCTAACACAAAACCTAACCCTAACCCTAACCCTAACCCTAACCCAAACCCAAATCCTAACCCTAAACCTAAACGTATCCCATACCCTAAACGTTACCCTAACCGTAACCCTAACCCTAACCCTAACCCTAACAAAAACATTAACCCTAACCATAACCGTAACCCAAACATTAACCCTAAACCTAACCCTAACTCAAACCCTACCCCTAAACCTAACCCTAACCCAAACCGTAAACCTATCCCAAACCCAAACACTAACCCTAAGCCTAACCCTAACCCTAACCCAAACTCTACCCGTAACCCTAACCCTAAACCTAACACTAACCCAAACCCTAACCGTAACCCTAAACCTAACCCTAAACCTAAGCCTAACAATAACCCAAACCCGAACCGTAAACCTAACCGTAACCCAAACCCTAACCCTAAACCTAACCCTAACCCAAACCCTAACCCTAAACCTAACCCTAACACAGAACCTAACCCTAACCCTAACCCTAACCCTAACCCTAACCCAAATCCAAATCCTAACCCTTAAACTAAACGTATCCCATACCCTAAACGTTACCCTAACCTTAACCGTAACCCTAACCCTAACCCTAACAAAAACATTTACCCTAACCATAACCGTAACCCAAACATTAACCCTAAACCTAACCCTAACTCAAACCCTACCCCTAAACCTAACCCTAACCCAAACCGTAAACCTATCGCAAACCCAAACACTAACCCTAAGCCTAATCCTAACCCTAACCCTAACCCTAACCCTAACCGAACCCATAAACCTAACCCTATTCCTAAAAACAACCCTAACCCAAACCTTAACCCTAAACCTGACCCTAACACTAACCCTAACCCTAACCCTAACCCTATCCCTAAACCCGAACACTAAACCTGAACATAAACCTAACCCAAACCCTAACCCTAACACTAACCCCTAACCCTAACTCTAATCCAAACCCACACCCTAACCCTATACCTAACCCTAAACCAAACCCAAACCCTAACACTGAACTTAACACTAACCCTAACCCTAACCCAAACCCAAACACTAACCCTAACCCTAAACCTAACAATAACCCCAACCCTAACCCTCACCCTAACGCAAAAGCTAACCCTAAGCCTAACCCAAACCCAAATCCTAACCCTAAACCTAACCCTAACCCAAACCCAAACCCTAACACAAACATTGACCCTAAACCTAACCCTAACACAAACGCTAACCCTAAACCTAACCCGAACCCAAACCCAATCCCTAACCCTAACCCTAACCCTAACCCTAACCTGAACATTAACCCTAAACGTAACCTTAACCCAAACCCTAACCCTAAACCTAACCCTAAATCAAATCCTAACCCCAACCGTTATCCTAACCCAAACGCAAACCCTAACTCTAACCCTAACCCTAACCCAAACCCAAACACAAACCCTAACCCTAACCCTAATCCTAACCCTAACCCTAACCCAAACCATAACACTAACCCTAACCCTAACCCGAACCCTAACCCAAACACTAACCCTAACCCTAACCTTAAACCTAACCCTAACCCTAATTCTAACCCTAAACCTAACCATAAACCATACCCTAATCCCAGGGTAGCCTAGAACGGATAATGCTCCTGCCTCACCCACAAGACTTGATTTGTACTTTTTTAAGAGCAAAGATTGGATTCAGCAACAATGAAAAAGGAAAATATTTTCCCTCAGAGAGAACGATGCCCAAAGTAGTTTTCTGATTCAAATGTAGTTTATAGTACTGAAGAATCCAATATCAATAATATGGTAATTTCTAGAAAGAATGAGGTTGGTTATTGAGGTAACAACGTGCAATACTGGCAAGAGCTGCAGGACTAGGAAGCAACCTTGGCATGACTTGAACAGGGGAGGAGAAACTTCTCTGAAGATGTGATAGACAGGCAGAGCTTTGTAAGTGAGTGCAGAGTGCTATTGTTCAGTCTCCTGTCATTGGTGTCTGATGTGGGCAGGAGTGCTGAGGTCACAGAATCTTGGACTAAGATTCTGGAACTCCAAGAGGCAGTGACTTGGCAAAGCATTGTTTAGGGTGTTGCTAGGTGACAAAGCCCTGTCAGATGAGTTGCTAAAACACAGAGCTTTCTTGGTGGTAGGCTCTATTGTTTGGATGACCAGTTTGGAGAGATTTAGTTGACTTTAGGTCAAAGTTCTAGTGATTGACAAAAAGAAGCAACCAGGAGAAGACGGAAGGAGGAGGGGAGAAGGTGGTGTGGCCTGCTGGCCCTGCCCAGGCCCTCCACATACAGGACCTCTACTAAAACGACTACCTCTACTAACCATGACCCTAATCCTAACCATAACCCTAACCTAACACTAACCGTATACCTAAACCTAACCCTAACCCAAACATTAACCCTAAACCTAACCCTAACCCAAACCCTAAGCCTAAACCTAACCCTAACCCAAACCCTAACCCTAATTCTAACCCTAACACTAACCCTAACTAACCCTAACCCTAACCCAAACCCTAACCATAACCAGAACCCAAACCATAAATCTATTCCTAAAAATAACCCTAACCATAAAACTAACCCTAACCCAAACGGACACCCTAACCCTAAACCTAACCCTAACCCTAACCCAAACCCAAATCCTAACCTTAACATAAATTTAACCCTAACCCAAACGCTAACCCTAACCCTAATCCAAACCATAACCCTAATCCTAACCCTAACCCTAACCCTAACAAACACCCAAACCCTAAACCTAACCCTAACAGAAAACTTATCCCTAACCCTAACCCTAACCCTAACTCAAACCCTAACCCTAACCCTAACCCTAACCCAAAACCAAATCCTAACACTAAACTTAACACTAACCTTAACCAAAACTCAAACCCAAACCATAACCTAACCCTAACCCTAACAATAACCCAAACCCTAACCCTAACCCTAACCCAAACCCTAATCCTAACCCTAACCCTAACCCAAACCAAAACCTAACCGTAACCCTCACCCAAACCATAACCCTAATCCTAACCCTAACCCTAACACAAACCCTAACCGTAACCTTAACCCTTACCCTAACCCTAACACAAACCCTAACTCTAACCCTAAACATAACCCAAACCCTAACACTAACCCTAACCCTAATCCTAACCCAAACCCTAACCCTAACCCTAACCCTAAACCTAACACAAACCCTAACCCTAACCCTAACCCTAAACCTAACCCAAACACTAGCCCTAACACTAAACCTAACCCTAACCCTAACCCTAACCCTAAACCTAACCCTAACCCAAACGCACAACCATACCTTAAACCTAACTCTAACCCTAACCCTTAACCTAAACCTAACCCAAATATTAACCCTAAACCTAAAACTAACCCAAACCCTAACCCTAAACCAAACCCTAAACCTAAACCTAACCATAATACAAACCCTAACCCTAACACTAACCCAAACGCACACCCTCACCCTAACCCTAACGCAAACCCATCCGTAACCCTAACCCTAACCCTAACCCTAACCCAAACATTAACCCTAAACCTAACCCTAACCCATACCCTAAACCTAAACCTAACCCTAACCCAAACCCTAACCCTAAACCTAACCCTAACACAAAACCTAAACCTAACGCTAACCCTAACCCTAACAGAAATCCAAACCCTAACGCTATCGCAAACCCTAACCCTAAACCTAAGCCTAACCCAAATCCTAACACTACCCCAACCCTAACCCTAAACCAAACCCAAACCGAAACACTAACCCTAACCGTAACCTAAACCCTAACCCTAACCCTAACATTAACCCTAACCCAAACACAAACCTAATCCTAATACTAACCCTAAACCTAATCCTAACCCAAACCCTAACCCTAACCCTACCTATAACCCAAACCCTAACCCTAACCCTAATCCTAACCCTAATGCTAACCCAAACTATAACACTAACCCTAATCGTAACCCTAACCCTAACCCGAACCCTAACCCAAACACTAACCCTAACCCTAACCCTAAATCTAACCCTAACCCTAATTCTAACCCTAACCCTAACCATAAACCATACCCTAATCCCAGGGTAGCCTTGAACGGTTAATCCTCCTGCCTCACCTCCAAGACATGAGTTGTACTTTTTTCAGAGCAAAGATTGGATTCAGCAACAATGAAAAAGGAAAACATTTTCCCTCATAGAGAACGATGCGCAAAGTAGTTTTCTGATTCAAATGTAGCTTATAGTACTGAACAATCCAATATCAATAATATGGTAATTTCTAGAAAGAATGAGGTTGGTTATTGAGGTAACAAAGTGCAATCCTGGCAAGAGCTGCAGGACTGGGAAGAACCTTGGCATGACTTGACCAGGGGAGGAGAACCAGCTCTGAAGCTTTGACAGACAGGCAGAGCTTTGCAAGTGAGTGCAGAGTGCTATTGGTCAGTCTCCTGTCATTGGTGTCTGATGTGGGCAGGACTGCTGAGGTCACAGAATCTTGGACTAAGATCCTGGAACTGCAAGAGGCAGTGACCTGGCAAAGCATTGTTTAGGGTGTTACTAGGTGACAAAGCCCTCTCACATGAGTTGCTGAAACACAGAGGTTTCCTGGTGGTAGGCTCTAGTGTTTCGGTGACGAGTTTGGAGAGATTTAGTTGACATTAGGTCAAAGTTCTAGTGTTTGACAAAAAGAAGCAAACAGGAGAAGATGGGAGGTGGACGGGAGAAGGTGGTGTGGCCTCCTGGCCCTGCCCAGGCCCTCCACATACAGGAACTCTACTAAAACGCCTACCTCTACTAAAGCTGACCCTAATCCTAACCTTAAACCTAACCATAACCCTAACCTAACACTAACCCTATACCTAACCCTAACCCTAACCCAAACATTAATCGTAAACCTAACCCTAACCCAAGCCATAAGCCTAAACCTAACCCTAACCCAAACCCTAACAATAACCTTAACCCTAACCCTAACCTAACCCTAATCCTAACACTAACCCTAACGGTAATCCTAACCCAACCCATAAACCTAACCCTATCCCTAAACACAACCCTAACCCAAACCTTAAACTTAACCCTAACACTAACCCTAACCGTAAACCTAACCCTAACCCACACCCTAACACTAACCCTAACCCTAACCCTAACCCAAACATTAATCCTAAACCTCACCCAAACCCAAGCCATAAGCCTAAACCTAACCCTAACCCAAACCCTAACAATAACCTTAACCCTAACCCTAACCTAACCCTAATCCTAACCCTAACCCTAACACTAATCCTAACCCAACCCATAAACCTAACCCTATCCCTAAACACAACCCTAACCCAAACCTTAACCCTACCCCTAACCCTAACCCTAACCCTAACCCTAACCCTAACCCTAACTGTAAACCTAACCCTAACCCTAACTTTAAATCCTAAGACTAAACCTGAACTTAAACCTAACCCAAACCCTAACCCTAACAGTAACCCTAACCCTAACCCTAATCCAAACCCACACCCTAACCCTAACCCTAACCCTAAACCAAACCCAAATGCTAACCCTAAACTTAACACTAACCCTAATCCTAAAACAAACCCAAAACTCTAACCCTAACCCTAACCCTAACAATAACTCAAACCCTAACCCTTAACTTAACCCAAACCCTAAACCTAACCCTAACACAAACCCAAACCCTAACCCTAACCCAAATCCTAACCCTAAACCTAACCCTAGCCCAAATACTAACCCTAAACCTAACCCTAACACAAACCCTAACCATAACCCTAACCCTAACCCTAACCCAAATCCAAACCCTAAACCTAACCCTAACCCTAACCCAAATTCTAACCTAACCCTACACCTAACCCTAAACCTAACCCTAAACCTAACACTAACACAAACCTTAACACTATACCTAACCCTAACCCTAACCCAAACATTAACCCTAAACCTAACCCTAACGCAAACCCTAACCCTAAACCTAACCCTAACCCAAACCCTAACGCTAACCCTAAACATAACCCTAACCCAAACATTAACCCTAAACCTAACCCTAACCCAAACCCTAAACCTAAACCTAACCCTAACACAAGCACTAACCCTAACCCTAACCCTAATCCAAACCAAAACCTAACCCTAACCCTATCTCTAACCCTAACCAAAACTCTAATCGTAACCCTAACCCTAACCCTAACGTAAACCTAACCCTAAACCTAACCCTTACCCAAACTCAAACCCTAATCCTAATCCTAACAATAACCCAAACCCTAACCATAACCGGAACCCAAACCATAACTCTGTCCCTAAACCTAACCATAACCCGAAACCTAATCCTAACCCAAACACACACCCTAACCCTAAACCTAACCCTAACCCTAACGCTAACATTAACCCTAACCCTAAACCTAACCCTAAACCTAACCCTAACCCAAACACTAACCCTAACCCTAACCCTAAACCAAAACCAAACCCTAACACTAAACTTAACACACACCCTAAGCTTAACCGAAACCCAAATCCTAACCTAACCCTAACCCTAACAATAACCCAAACCCTAACCCTAACACTAACCCTAACCCTAACCCAAACCCAAACCCTAACCCTAACCCTAACCCAAACCATAAACCTAATCGTAACCCTAACGCTAACCCAACCCTAACCCAAACCCTAACCCCAACCCTAACACAAACCCTAACCCTGACCCTAAAGCTAACACAAACCCTAACACTAACCCTAACCCTAACCCGAATCCTAACCCTAACCCTGACCCTAACCCTAACACAAACCCTAACCCTAACCCTAAACCTAACACTAACCCTAACCCTAACCCAAACCATAATCCTAATCCTAACCCTAGCCCTAACCCAAACCCTAACCCTAACCCTAACCCTAACCCTAATACAAACCCTAACCCTAAACCTAAACCTAACACAAACCCTAACACTAACCCTAACCCTAAATCGAATCCTAACCCTAACCCTAACCCTAACACAAACGCAAACCCAGCCCAGCCCTAAACCTAACCCAAACTCTAACCGTAACCCTAACCATAACCCTAACCCTAACCCTAACCCTAACACTAAACCAAACCCAAACCCTATACCTAACCCTAACCCTAACCCAAACATTAACCCTAAACCTAACCCTAACCCAAACCCTAACCCTAAACCTAATCCTAACACAAACCTTAACCCTAACCCTAACACAAACCCTAACCCTAACCCTAAACCTAAATCTAAACCTAACCCTAACCCTAAGTCTAACCCTCACCCTAACCATAAACATAACCATAACCCATACCCTAATCCCAGGGTAGCCTTGAACTGATAATCCTCCTGCCTCACCCCCAAGAGTTGAGTTGTACTTTTTTAAGAGCAAAGATTGGATTCAGCAAAAATGAAAAAGGAAAATATTTTCCCTCATAGAAAACGATGCCCAAAGTAGTTTTCTGATTCAAATGTAGCTTATAGTACTTAAGAATCCAATATCAATAATATGGTAATTTCTAGAAAGAATGAGGTTGGTTATTTAGGTAACCACGTGCAATCCTGGCAAGAGCTGCAGGACTGGGAAGCAACCTTGGCATGACTTGACCAGGGGAGGAGCACCTGCTCTGAAGCTATGATAGACAGGCAGAGCTTTGCAAGTGAGTGCTGAGGGCTATTGGTCAGTCTCCTGTCATTGGTGTCTGATGTGAGCAGGAGTGCTGAGGTCACAGAATCTTGGACTAAGATTCTGGAACTCCAAGAGGCAGTGACTTGGCAAAGCATTGTTTAGGGTGTTGCTAGGTGACAAAGCCTTCTAAGATGAGTTGCTGAAACACAGAGGTTTCTTCGTGGTAGGCTCTAGTGTTTGGGTGACCAGTTTGGAGAGATATAGTTGACTTTAGGTCAAAGTTCTAGTGTTTGACAAAAAGAAACAGCCAGGAGAAGATGGGAGGAGGAGGGGAGAAGGTGTTGTGGCCTGCTGGCCCTGCCCAGGCCCTCCACAAACAGGACCTCTACTACTAAGCCTACCTCTACTAACCCTAACCCTAACCCTAACCCTAACCCTAACCCTAACCCTAACCCTAAACCTAACCTAACACTAACCCTATACCTAACCCTAACACTAACCCAAACATTAAACCTAAACCTAACCCTAACCCTAACCCTAAGTCTAAACCTAACCATAACCCAAAACTTATCCCTAAACCTAACCCTAACCCTAGCCCAAACCCTAACCCTAAACCTAACACTAACACCAACCCTAAACCTAACCCTAACCCAAACCCAAACCCTAAACTTAAACCTAACCCTAACACAAACTCTAACACTAAACCTAACCCTAGCCCAAACCCTCACCCTAAACCTAACACTAACACAAACCCTAACCCTAACCCAAACCCAAACCCTAATTGTAACCCTAACCCAAACTCTACCCGTAACCCTAACCCTAACCCTAACCCTAAACCGAACACTAACCCAAACCCTAACCCTAAACCTAAACCTAACCCTAAACCTAAGTCTAACAATAACCCAAACCCTAACCGTAAACCTAACCGTAACCCAAACCCTAACCCTAAACCTAACCCTAACCCAAACCCTAACCTTAAACCTAAACCTAACACAAAACCTAACCCTAACCCTAACCCTAACCCTAACCCAAACCCAAATCCTAACCCTAAACCTAAACGTATCCCATACCCTAAACGTTACCCTAACCGTAACCCTAACCCTAACCCTAAACCTAACAAAAACATTAACCCTAACCATAACCGTAACCCAAACATTAACCCTAAACCTAACCCTAACTCAAACCCTACCCCTAAACCTAACCCTAACCCAAACCGTAAACCTATCCCAAACCCAAACACTAACCCTAAGCCTAATCCTAACCCTAACCCAAACTCTACCCGTAACCCTAACCCTAAACCTAACACTAACCCAAACCCTAACCCTAACCCTAAACCTAACCCTAAACCTAAGCCTAACAATAACCCAAACCCTAACCGTAAACCTAACCGTAACCCAAACCCTAACCCTAAACCTAACCCTAACCCAAACCCTAACCCTAAACCTAACCCTAACACAAAACCTAACCCTAACCCTAACCCTAACCCTAACCCTAACCCAAACCCAAATCCTAACCCTAAACCTAAACGTATCCCATACCCTAAACGTTACCCTAACCGTAACCCTAACCCTAACCCTAACCCTAACAAAAACATTAACCCTAACCATAACCGTAACCCAAACATTAACCCTAAACCTAACCCTAACTCAAACCCTACCCCTAAACCTAACCCTAACCCAAACCGTAAACCTATCGCAAACCCAAACACTAACCCTAAGCCTAATCCTAACCCTAACCCTAACCCTAACCCTAACCGAACCCATAAACCTAACCCTATTCCTAAAAACAACCCTAACCCAAACCTTAACCCTAAGCCTGATCCTAACACTAACCCTAACCCTAACCCTAACCCTAACCCTAACCCTAAACCCGAACACTAAACCTGAACATAAACCTAACCCAAACCCTAACCCTAACACTAACCCCTAACCCTAACTCTAATCCAAACCCACACCCTAACCCTATACCTAACCCTAAACCAAACCCAAACCCTAACACTGAACTTAACACTAACCCTAACCCTAACCCAAACCCAAACACTAACCCTAACCCTAAACCTAACAATAACCCCAACCCTAACCCTCACCCTAACGCAAAAGCTAACCCTAAGCCTAACCCAAACCCAAATCCTAACCCTAAACCTAACCCTAACCCAAACCCAAACCCTAACACAAACATTGACCCTAAACCTAACCCTAACACAAACGCTAACCCTAAACCTAACCCGAACCCAAACCCAATCCCTAACCCTAACCCTAACCCTAACCCTAACCTGAACATTAACCCTAAACGTAACCTTAACCCAAACCCTAACCCTAAACCTAACCATAAACCAAATCCTAACCCCAACCGTTATCCTAACCCAAACGCAAACCCTAACTCTAACCCTAACCCTAACCCAAACCCAAACACAAACCCTAACCCTAACCCTAATCCTAACCCTAACCCTAACCCAAACCATAACACTAACCCTAACCCTAACCCGAACCCTAACCCAAACACTAACCCAAACCCTAACCTTAAACCTAACCCTAACCCTAATTCTAACCCTAAACCTAACCATAAACCATACCCTAATCCCAGGGTAGCCTAGAACGGATAATGCTGCTGCCTCACCCACAAGACTTGATTTGTACTTTTTTAAGAGCAAAGATTGGATTCAGCAACAATGAAAATGGAAAATTTTTTCCCTCAGAGAGAACGATGCCCAAAGTAGTTTTCTGATTCAAATGTAGTTTATACTACTGAAGAATCCAATATCAATAATATGGTAATTTCTAGAAAGAATGAGGTTGGTTATTGAGGTAACAACGTGCAATACTGGCAAGAGCTGCAGGACTAGGAAGCAACCTTGGCATGACTTGAACAGGGGAGGAGAAACTGCTCTGAAGATGTGATAGACAGGCAGAGCTTTGTAAGTGAGTGCAGAGTGCTATTGTTCAGTCTCCTGTCATTGGTGTCTGATGTGGGCAGGAGTGCTGAGGTCACAGAATCTTGGACTAAGATTCTGGAACTCCAAGAGGCAGTGACTTGGCAAAGCATTGTTTAGGGTGTTGCTAGGTGACAAAGCCCTGTCAGATGAGTTGCTAAAACACAGAGCTTTCTTGGTGGTAGGCTCTATTGTTTGGATGACCAGTTTGGAGAGATTTAGTTGACTTTAGGTCAAAGTTCTAGTGATTGACAAAAAGAAGCAACCAGGAGAAGACGGAAGGAGGAGGGGAGAAGGTGGTGTGGCCTGCTGGCCCTGCCCAGGCCCTCCACATACAGGACCTCTACTAAAACGACTACCTCTACTAACCATGACCCTAATCCTAACCGTAACCCTAACCTAACACTAACCGTATACCTAAACCTAACCCTAACCCAAGCATTAACCCTAAACCTAACCCTAACCCAAACCCTAAGCCTAAACCTAACCCTAACCCAAACCCTAACCCTAATTCTAACCCTAACCCTAACCCTAACTAACCCTAACCCTAACCCAAACCCTAACCATAACCAGAACCCAAACCATAAATCTATTCCTAAAAATAACCCTAACCATAAAACTAACCCTAACCCAAACGGACACCCTAACCCTAAACCTAACCCTAACCCTAACCCAAACCCAAATCCTAAACTTAACATAAATTTAACCCTAACCCAAACGCTAACCCTAACCCTAATCCAAACCATAACCCTAATCCTAACCCTAACCCTAACCCTAACAAACACCCAAACCCTAAACCTAACCCTAACAGAAAACTTATCCCTAACTCTAACCCTAACCCTAACTCAAACCCTAACCCTAACCCTAACCCTAAACCAAAACCAAATCCTAACACTAAACTTAACACTAACCTTAACCAAAACTCAAACCCAAACCATAACCTAACCCTAACCCTAACAATAACCCAAACCCTAACCCTAACCCTAACCCAAACCCTAATCCTAACCCTAACCCTAACCCAAACCCAAACCCAAACCTAACCGTAACCCTCACCCAAACCATAACCCTAATCCTAACCCTAACCCTAACACAAACCCTAACCCTAACCTTAACCCTTACCCTAACCCTAACACAAACCCTAACCCTAACCCTAAACATAACCCAAACCCTAACACTAACCCTAACCCTAACCCTAACCCAAACCCTAACCCTAACCCTAACCCTAAACCTAACACAAACCCTAACCCTAACCCTAACCCTAAACCTAACACAAACCCTAACCCTAACCCTAACCCTAACCCTAACCCTAAACCTAACCCTAACCCAAACGCACACCCTTACCTTAAACCTAACTCTAACCCTAACCCTTAACCTAAACCTAACCCAAATATTAACCCTAAACCTAAAACTAACCCAAACCCTAACCCTAAACCAAACCCTAAACCTAAACCTAACCATAATACAAACCCTAACCCTAACACTAACCCAAACCCAAACCCTAACCCTAACCCTAACCCTAACGCAAACCCATCCGTAACCCTAACCCTAACCCTAACCCTAACCCAAACCCTAACCCTAAACCTAACCCTAACACAAAACCTAAACCTAACGCTAACCCTAACCCTAACAGAAATCCAAACACTAACGCTATCGCAAACCCTAACCCTAAACCTAAGCCTAACCCAAATCCTAACACTAACCCCAACCCTAACCCTAAACCAAACCCAAACCGAAACACTAACCCTAACCGTAACCTAAACCCTAAACCTAACCCTAACATTAACCCTAACCCAAACACAAACCTAATCCTAATACTAACCCTAAACCTAATCCTAACCCAAACCCTAACCCTAACCCTACCTATAACCCAAACCCTAACCCTAACCCTAATCCTAACCCTAATGCTAACCCAAACTATAACACTAACCCTAATCGTAACCCTAACCCTAACCCGAACCCTAACCCAAACACTAACCCTAACCCTAACCCTAAATCTAACCCTAACCCTAATTCTAACCCTAACCCTAACCATAAACCATACCCTAATCCCAGGGTAGACTTGAACGGTTAATCCTCCTGCCTCACCTTCAAGACATGAGTTGTACTTTTTTCAGAGCAAAGATTGGATTCAGCAACAATGAAAAAGGAAAACATTTTCCCTCATAGAGAACGATGCGCAAAGTAGTTTTCTGATTCAAATGTAGCTTATAGTACTGAACAATCCAATATCAATAATATGGTAATTTCTAGAAAGAATGAGGTTGGTTATTGAGGTAACAAAGTGCAATCCTGGCAAGAGCTGCAGGACTGGGAAGAACCTTGGCATGACTTGACCAGGGGAGGAGAACCAGCTCTGAAGCTTTGACAGACAGGCAGAGCTTTGCAAGTGAGTGCAGAGTGCTATTGGTCAGTCTCCTGTCATTGGTGTCTGATGTGGGCAGGACTGCTGAGGTCACAGAATCTTGGACTAAGATCCTGGAACTGCAAGAGGCAGTGACCTGGCAAAGCATTGTTTAGGGTGTTACTAGGTGACAAAGCCCTCTCACATGAGTTGCTGAAACACAGAGGTTTCCTGGTGGTAGGCTCTAGTGTTTCGGTGACGAGTTTGGAGAGATTTAGTTGACATTAGGTCAAAGTTCTAGTGTTTGACAAAAAGAAGCAAACAGGAGAAGATGGGAGGTGGACGGGAGAAGGTGGTGTGGCCTCTTGGCCCTGCCCAGGCGCTACACATACAGGACCTCTACTAAAACGCCTACCTCTACTAAAGCTGACCCTAATCCTAACCTTAAACCTAACCATAACCCTAACCTAACACTAACCCTATACCTAACCCTAACCCTAACCCAAGCCATAAGCCTAAACCTAACCCTAACCCAAACCCTAACAATAACCTTAACCCTAACCCTAACCTAACCCTAATCCTAACCCTAACCCTAACGGTAATCCTAACCCAACCCATAAACCTAACCCTATCCCTAAACACAACCCTAACACTAACCCTAACCGTAAACCTAACCCTAACCCACACCCTAACACTAACCCTAACCCTAACCCTAACCCAAACATTAATCCTAAACCTAACCCAAACCCAAGCCATAAGCCTAAACCTAATCCTAACCCAAACCCTAACAATAACCTTAACGCTAACCCTAACCTAACCCTAATCCTAACCCTAACCCTAATCCTAACCCTAACCCTAACGGTAATCCTAACCCAACCCATAAACCTAACCCTATCCCTAAACACAACCCTAACCCAAACCTTAAACTTAATCCTAACACTAACCCTAACCGTAAACCTAACCCTAACCCACACCCTAACACTAACCCTAACCCTAACCCTAACCCAAACATTAATCCTAAACCTAACCCAAACCCAAGCCATAAGCCTAAACCTAACCCTAACCCAAACCCTAACAATAACCCTAACCCTAACCATAACCTAACCCTAATCCTAACCCTAACCCTAACCCTAAACCTAACCCAACCCATAAACCTAACCCTATCCCTAAACACAACCCTAACCCAAACCTTAACCCTACCCCTAACCCTAACCCTAACCCTAACCCTAACCCTAACCCTAACTGTAAACCTAACCCTAACCCTAACTTTAAATCCTAAGACTAAACCTGAACTTAAACCTAACCCAAACCCTAACCCTAACAGTAACCCTAACCCTAACCCTAATCCAAACCCACACCCTAACCCTAACCCTAACCCTAAACCAAACCCAAATGCTAACCCTAACTTAACACTAACCCTAATCCTAAACCAAACCCAAAACTCTAACCCTAACCCTAACCCTAACAATAACCCAAACCCTAACCCTTAACTTAACCCAAACCCTAACCCTAACCCTAACCCAAAACCAAATCCTAACCCTAAACCTAACCCTAACACAAACCCAAACCCTAACCCTAACCCAAAACCTAACCCTAAACCTAACCCTAGCCCAAATACTAACCCTAAACCTAACCCTAACACAAACCCTAACCATAACCCTAACCCTAACCCTAACCCAAATCCAAACCCTAAACCTAACCCTAACCCTAACCCAAATTCTAACCTAACCCTACACCTAACCCTAAACCTAACCCTAAACCTAACACTAACACAAAACTTAACACTATACCTAACCCTAACCCTAACCCAAACATTAACCCTAAACCTAACCCTAACCCAAACCCTAACCGTAAACCTAACCCTAACCCAAACCCTAAACCTAAACCTAACCCTAACCCAAACCCTAAAGCTAACCCTAAACATAACCCTAACCCAAACATTAACCCTAAACCTAACCCTAACGCAAACGCTAAAGCTAAACCTAACCCTAACACAAGCACTAACCCTAACCCTAACCCTAACCCAAACCAAAACCTAACCCTAACCCTAACCCTATCCCTAACCCTAACCAAAACTCTAATCGTAACCCTAACCCTAAACCTAACGTAAACCTAACCCTAAAACTAACCCTAACCCAAACTCAAACCCTAATCCTAACCCTAACAATAACCCAAACCCTAACCATAACCAGAACCCAAACCATAACTCTATCCCTAAACCTAACCCTAACCCGAAACCTAATCCTAACCCAAACGCACACCCTAACCCTAAACCTAACCCTAACCCTAACGCTAACATTAACCCTACCCCTGACCCTAACCCTAAACCTAACCCAAATATTAACCCTAAACCTAAAACTAACCCAAACCCTAACCCTAAACCAAACCCTAACCCTAATCCTAACCATAATACAAACCCTAACCCTAACACTAACCCAAACCCAAACCCTAACCCTAACCCTAACCCAAACCCATCCGTAACCCTAACCCTAACCCTAACCCTAACCCAAACATTAACCCTAAACCTAAACCTAACCCATACCCTAAACCTAAACCTAACCCTAACCCAAACCCTAACACTAAACCTAACCCTAACACAAAACCTAAACCTAACGCTAACCCTAACCCTAACAGAAATCCAAACCCTAACGCTATCGCAAACCCTAAACCTAAACCTAAGCCTAACCCAAATCCTAACACTAACCCCAACCCTAACCCTAAACCAAACCCAAACCGAAACCCTAACCCTAACCGTAACCTAAACCCTAACCCTAACCCTAACATTAACCCTAACCCAAACACAAACCTAATCCTAATACTAACCCTAAACCTAATCCTAACCCAAACCCTAACCCTAACCCTACCTATAACCCAAACCCTAACCCTAACCCTAATCCTAACCCTAATGCTAACCCAAACTATAACACTAACCCTAATCGTAACCCTAACCCTAACCCGAACCCTAACCCAAACACTAACCCTAACCCTAACCCAAACCCTAAGCCTAAACCTAACCCTAACCCAAACCCTAACCCTAAACCTAACCCTAACACAAAACCTAAACCTAACCCTAACCCTAACAGTAACAGAAACCCAAACAATAACGCTATCGCAAACCCTAACCCTAAACCTAAGCCTAACCCCAATCCTAACACTAACCCCAAACCTAACCCTAAACCAAACCCAAACCGAAACCCTAACCCTAACAGTAACCCTAACCCAAACACTAACCCTAATCCTAACACTAACCCTAACCCTAATCCTAACCCAACCCCTAACCCTAACCCTAACTCTAACCCAAACCCTAACCCTAACCCTAATCCTAACCCTAATGCTAACCCAAACTATAACACTAACCCTAATCGTAACCCTAACCCTAACCCGAACCCTAACCCAAACACTAACCCTAACCCTAACCCTAAACCTAACCCTAACCCTAACCCTAACCCTAATTCTAACCCTAACCCTAACCATAAACCATACCCTAATCCCAGGGTAGCCTTGAACGGTTAATCCTCCTGCCTCACCTCCAAGACATGAGTTGTACTTTTTTCAGAGCAAAGATTGAATTCAGCAACAATGAAAAAGGAAAACATTTTCCCTCATAGAGAACGATGCGCAAAGTAGTTTTCTGATTCAAATGTAGCTTATAGTACTGAACAATCCAATATCAATAATATGGTAATTTCTAGAAAGAATGAGGTTGGTTATTGAGGTAACAAAGTGCAATCCTGGCAAGAGCTGCAGGACTGGGAAGAACCTTGGCATGACTTGACCAGGGGAGGAGAACCAGCTCTGAAGCTTTGACAGACAGGCAGAGCTTTGCAAGTGAGTGCAGAGTGCTATTGGTCAGTCTCCTGTCATTGGTGTCTGATGTGGGCAGGACTGCTGAGGTCACAGAATCTTGGACTAAGATCCTGGAACTGCAAGAGGCAGTGACCTGGCAAAGCATTGTTTAGGGTGTTACTAGGTGACAAAGCCCTCTCACATGAGTTGCTGAAACACAGAGGTTTCCTGGTGGTAGGCTCTAGTGTTTCGGTGACGAGTTTGGAGAGATTTAGTTGACATTAGGTCAAAGTTCTAGTGTTTGACAAAAAGAAGCAAACAGGAGAAGATGGGAGGTGGACGGGAGAAGGTGGTGTGGCCTCTTGGCCCTGCCCAGGCCCTCCACATACAGGACCTCTACTAAAACGCCTACCTCTACTAAAGCTGACCCTAATCCTAACCTTAAACCTAACCATAACCCTAACCTAACACTAACCCTATACCTAACCCTAACCCTAACCCAAACATTAATCGTAAACCTAACCCTAACACAACCCATAAACCTAACCCTATCCCTAAACACAACCCTAACCCAAACCTTAACCCTACCCCTAACCCTAACCCTAACCCTAACCCTAACCCTAACTGTAAACCTAACCCTAACCCTAACTTTAAATCCTAAGACTAAACCTGAACTTAAACCTAACCCAAACCCTAACCCTAACAGTAACCCTAACCCTAACCCTAATCCAAACCCACACCCTAACCCTAACCCTAACGCTAAACCAAACCTAAATGCTAACCCTAAACTTAACACTAACCATAATCCTAAACCAAACCCAAAACTCTAACCCTAACCCTAACCCTAACAATAACCCAAACCCTAACCCTTAACTTAAACCAAACCCTAACCCTAACCCTAACCCAAAACCAAATCCTAACCCTAAACCTAACCCTAACACAAACCCAAACCCTAACCCTAACCCAAATCCTAACCCTAAACCTAACCCTAGCCCAAATACTAACCCTAAACCTAACCCTAACACAAACCCTAACCATAACCCTAACCCTAACCCTAACCCAAATCCAAACCCTAAACCTAACCCTAACCCTAACCCAAATTCTAACCTAACCCTACACCTAACCCTAAACCTAACCCTAAACCTAACACTAACACAAACCTTAACACTATACCTAACCCTAACCCTAACCCAAACATTTACCCTAAACCTAAACCTAACCCAAACCCTAACCGTAAACCTAACCCTAACCCAAACCCTAACCCTAAACCTAACCCTAACCCAAACCCTAACGCTAAACCTAAACATAACCCTAACCCAAACATTAACCCTAAACCTAACCCTAACCCAAACCCTAAACCTAAACCTAACCCTAACACAAGCACTAACCCTAACCCTAACCCTAACCCAAACCAAAACCTAACCCTAACCCTATCCCTAACCCTAACCAAAACTCTAATCGTAACCCTAACCCTAACCCTAATGTAAACCTAACCCTAAACCTAACCCTAACCCAAACTCAAACCCTAATCCTAACCCTAACAATAACCCAAACCCTAACCATAACCAGAACCCAAACCATAACTCTAACCCTAAACCTAACCCTAACCCGAAAACTAATCCTAACCCAAACGCACACCCTAACCCTAAACCTAACCCTAACCCTAACGCTAACATTAACCCTAACCCTAAACCTAACCCTAAACCTAACCCTAACCCAAACACTAACCCTAACCCTAACCCTAAACCAAAACCAAACCCTAACACTAAACTTAACACAAACCCTAACCATAACCCAAACCCAAACCCTAACCTAACCCTAACCCTAACAATAACCCAAACCCTAACCCTAACACTAACACTAACCCTAACCCAAACCCAAACCCTAACCCTAACCCTAACCCAAACCATAATCCTAATCGTAACCCTAACGCTAACCCAACCCTAACCCAAACCCTAACCCTAACCCTAACACAAACCCTAACCCTGACCCTAAACCTAACACAAACCCTAACACTAACCCTAACCCTAACCCGAATCCTAACCCTAACCCTAACCCTAACACAAACCCTAACCCTAACCCTAAACCTAACACTAACCCTAACCCTAACCCAAACCCTAACCCTAACCCTAACCCTAATACAAACCCTAACCCTGACCCTAAACCTAACACAAACCCTAACACTAACCCTAACCCTAAATCGAATCCTAACCCTAACCCTAACCCTAACCCTAACACAAACCCTAACCCTGACCCTAAACCTAACACAAACCCTAACACTAAACCTAACCCTAACCCAAACCCTAACCCTGACCCTAACCCTAACGCAAACCCAAACCCAAACCCTAACCATAACCCTAACCCTAACCCTAAACCTAACGCAAACGCTAACACTAACCCTAAACCTAATACAAACCCTAACCGAAACCCTAACCATAACCCTAACCCTAACCCTAACCATAACCCTAATCCTAACCCTAACCCTAAACCAAATCCTAACCCTAACACTAACCCTAACGCAAACACAAACCCTAACCCTCACCCTAACCCAAACCATAACACTAATCCTAACCCTAACCCTAACCCAAACCCTAACCCTAACACAAACCCTAACCCTAACCGTAAAACTAACACAAACCCTAACACTAACCCAAACCAAAGCCTAACACTAACCCTAACCCTAACCCTAACCCTAACCCTAACCCTAACCCTAATCCAAATCCAAACCCTAAACCTAACCCTAACCCAAAATCTAACCATAACCAGAACCCAAACCATAACTCTATACCTAAACATAACCCTTACCCTAAACCTAACCCTCAGCCAAACGCACACCCTAACCCAAACCCTAACCCTAACCCTAACCCAAACCCTAACCATAACCTTAAACTAAACTTAACCATAACCCAAACGCTAACCCTAACCCTAAACCTAACCGTAATCCTAAACCTAACCCTAACCCAAACCCTAACCCTATCGCAAACCCTAACCCTAAACCTAAGCCTAACCCAAATCCTAACCCTAACGCAAACCCTAACCCAAACCCTAACCCAAACCCTAACCCTAACCCTAACCCAAACCATAATCCTAATCCTAACCCTAACCCTCACCCTAACCCAAACATTAACCCTAAACCTAACCCTAACCCAAACCCTAACCCTAAACCTAACAATAACCCAAAACCTAACCCTAACCCTAACCCTAACCCTAACCCAAACCCAAACCCTAACCCTAACCCTAACACAAACCATAACCCTAATCCTAACCCTAACCCTTAACCAAACCCTAACCCAAACCCTAACCCTAACACAACCCCTAACCCTAACCCTAAACCTAACACAAACCCCAAACCAAACCCTAACCCTAACCCTAACCCTAACCCAAACCCAAACTGTAACCCGAACCCTAACGCAAACCAAACCCTGACCCTAACCCTAACACTACCCCAAACCAAACCCTAACACTAACCCTAACCCTAACCCTAACCCTAATCCAAATCCAAACCCTAAAGCTAACCCTAACCCAAACCCTAACCATAACCATAACCCAAACCATAACTGTATCCCTAAACATAACCCTAACCCTAAACCTAACCCTCACCCAAACGCACACCCTAACCCTAACCCTAACCCTAACCCTAAACAAAACCCTAATCCTAACCTTAAACTAAACTTAACCATAACCCAAACGCTAACCCTAACCCTAACACTAACCGTAATCCTAAACCTAACCCTAACACAAAACCTAACCCTATCGCAAACCCTAACCCTAAACCTAAGCCTAACCCAAATCCTAACACTAACCCCAACTCTAACCCTAAACCAAACCCAAACCCAAACCGAAACCCTAACCCTAACCCTAACCTAAACCCTAACCCTAAACCTAACAGTAACCCTAACCCAAACCCAAACCCTAATCCTGACACTAACCCTAGCCCTAAACCTAACACTCACCGTAACCCAAACGCAAACCCTTACCCTAAACCTAACCCTAACCCGAACCCGAACCCAAACACTAACCCTAACCGTAACCCTAAACCTAACCCTAACCCTAATTCTAACCCTAACACTAACCATAAACCATACCCTAATCCCAGGTTAGCCTTGAACTGATAATCCTCCTGACTCACCCCCAAGGCTTGAGTTGTACTTTTTTAACAGCAAAGATTGGATTCAGCAACAATGAAAAAGGAAAATATTTTCCCTCATAGAGAACGATGCCCAAAGTAGTTTTCTGTTTCAAATGTAGCTTATAGTACTGAAGAATTCAATATCAATAATATGGTAATTTCTAGAAAGAATTACTTTGGTTATTTATGTAACCACGTGCAATCTGGCAAGAGCTGCAGGACTGGGAAGCAACCTTGACATGACTTGACCAGGGAAGGAGCACCTTCTCTGAAGCTGTGATAGACAGGCAGAGCTTTGCAACTGAGTGCTGAGAGCTATTGGTCAGTCTCCTGTCATTGGTGTCTTATGTGGGCAGGAGTGCTGAGGTCACAGAATCTTGGATTAAGATTCTGGAACTCCAAGAGGCAGTAACCTGGAAAAGCATTGTTTAGGGTGTTGCTAGGTGACAAAGCCCTGTCAGATGAGTTGCTGAAACACAGAGGTTCCTTGGTGGTAGGATCTAGTGTTTGGGTGACCAGTTTGGAGAGATTTAGTTGACTTTAGGTCAAAGTTCTAGTCATTGACAAAAAGAAGCAGCCAGGAGAAGATGGGAGGAGGAAGGGAGAAGGTGGTGTGGCCTGCTGGCCCTTCCCAGGCCCTCCACATACAGGACCTCTACTAAAACGCCTACCTCTACTAACCCTGACCCTAATCCTAACGCTAACCCTAACCCTAAACGTAACCTAACACTAACCCTATACCTAACCCTAACCCTAAACCAAACATTAACCCTAAACCTAAACCTAATCCAAACCCTAAGCCTAAACCTAATCCTAACCCTAACCCTAACTCTAGCCTAAGCCTAAACCTAACCCTAACAGAAACCCTAACCCTAACCCTAACCCAAACTCAAACCCTAAACCTAATGCTAACACTAACCCAAACCCTATCCCTAACCCTAAACCTTATCCAAACCCTAAATCTAGCCCTAACCCTAACCCGAACCAAAAACTAATCCTAACCCAAACCCTGACCCTAACACTAACCCTAACCCAAACCCTAACCCTAACCCTAACCCTAACCCTAACCCAAATATTAAACCTAAACCTAACGCTAACCCTAACGCTAACCACAAACCTAACCCCAACCCAAACCCTAACCCTAACCCTAACCTTAACCCAAACCCTAACCCTAATCCTAACCCTAACCCAAACCCTAACCCTAACCTTAACCCTAACCTACCCAAAACCCAAAGCCTAACCCTAACCCTAACCCTAACCCTAACGCTAACTAGAACCCAAACACAAACCTTAAACCTAAGGCAAACTCAAACCCTAACCCTAACCCTAACCCAAACCCTAACCCTAAGCCTAACCCCTACCCTAAAACTAAACAAAACTCTAACACTAAACCTAACCCAAACACTAACCCTAACCCTAACCATAACAAGAATCCAAACCATAACTCTATCCCTAATCATAACCCTAACCCTAAACCTAACCCTAACCCAAACGCACAACCTTACCCTAAACCTAACTCTAAACCTAACCCTAACCCTTAACCTAATCCAAATATTAACCCTAAACCTAACACTAACCCAAACCCTAACCCTAAACCTAACCCTAAACCAACCATTAAACCTAAACCTAACCCTAACACAAACCCTAACCCTAACCCTAACCCAAACCCAAACCCTAACCCTAACCCTAACACAAACCCATCCGTAACCCTAACCCTAACCCTAACCCTAACCCAAATATTAACCCTAAACCTAACCCTAACCCAAACCCTAAGCCTAAACCTAACCCTAACCCAAACCCTAACCCTAAACCTAAACCTAACACAAAACCTAAACCTAACCCTAACCCTAACCCTAACAGAAACCCAAACAATAACGCTATCACAAACCCTAACCCTAAACCTAAGCCTAACCCCAATCCTAACACTAACCCCAACCCTAACCTAAACCAAACCCAAACCGAAACCCTAACCCTAACAGTAACCCTAACCCAAACACTAACCCTAATCCTAACACTAACCCTAACCCTAATCCTAACCCAACCCCTAACCCTAACCCTTACTCTAACCCAAACCCTAACCCTAACCCTAATCCTAACCCTAATGCTAACCCAAACTATAACACTAACCCTAATCGTAACCCTAACCCTAACCCGAACCCTAACCCAAACACTAACCCTAACCCTAACCCTAAACCTAACCCTAACCCTAACCCTAACCCTAATTCTAACCCTAACCCTAACCATAAACCATACCCTAATCCCAGGGTAGCCTTGAACGGTTAATCCTCCTGCATCACCTCCAAGACTTGAGTTGTACTTTTTTAAGAGCAAAGATTGGATTCAGCAACAATGAAAAAGGAAAATATTTTCCCTCATAGAGAACGATGCCCAAAGTAGTTTTCTGATTCAAATGTAGATTATAGTACTGAACAATCCAATATCAATAATATGGTAATTTCTAGAAAGAATGAGGTTGGTTATTGAGGTAACAAAGTGCAATCCTGGCAAGAGCTGCAGGACTGGGAAGAACCTTGGCATGACTTGACCAGGGGAGGAGAACCTGCTCTGAATCTTTGATAGACAGGCAGAGCTTTGCAAATGAGTGCAGAGTGCTATTGGTCAGTCTCCTGTCATTGGTGTCTGATGTGGGCAGGAGTGCTGAGGTCACAGAATCTTGGACTAAGACTCTGGAACTCCAAGAGGCAGTGACCTGGCTAAGCATTGTTTAGGGTATTGCTAGGTGACAAAGCCCTCTCAGATGAGTTGCAGAAACACAGAGGTTTCCTGGTGGTAGGCTCTAGTGTTTGGGTGACGTGTTTGGAGAGATTTAGTTGACTTTAGGTCAAAGTTCTAGTGTTTAACAAAAAGAAGCAACCAGGAGAAGAAGGATGGAGGAGGGGTGAAGGTGGTGTGGCCTCCTGGCCCTGCCCAGGCCCTCCACATACAGGACCTCTACTAAAACGCCTACCTCTACTAAACCTGACCATAATCCTAACTCTAACCCTAACCATAATCCTAACCTAACACTAACCCTATACCTAACCCTAACCCTAATCCAAACATTAATCCTAAACCTAACCCTAACCCAAGCCATAAGCCTAAACCTAACCCTAACACAAACCCTAACAATAACCTTAACCCTAACCCTAACCTAACCCTAATCCTAACCCTAACCGAAACGGTAATCCTAACCAAAACAATAAACCTAACCCTATCCCTAAACACAACCCTAACCCAAACCTTAACCCTAACCCTAACACTAACCCTAACCCACACCCTAACCCTAAACCTAACCCTAACCCTAACCCAAACCCAAACCCTAACCTAACCCTAACCCTTAACCTAAACCTAACCCAAACCCTAATCCTAACCCTAACCCTAACCCAAACCCAAACCCTAACCCTAACCCTAACCCTAACACAAACCATAACCCCTACACTAAACGTAACCCAAACCCTAACACTAACCCTAACCCTAACCCTAAACCTAACCCAAACCCTAGCACTAACCCTAACCCTAACCCTAACACAAAATCTAACCCCTACCCTAAACCTAACGCAAACCCTAACACTAACCCTAACCCAAACACTAACCCTAACCCTAACCTTAACCAGAACCCAAACCATAACTCTATCCCTAAACATAACCCTAACCCTAAACATAACCCTAAACCAAACGCACACCCTTACCCTAAACCTAACTCTAAACCTAACCCTAACCCTTAACCTAACCCAAATATTAACCCTAAACCTAACACTAACCTAAACTCTAACCCTAACCTAACCCTAAACCAAACATTAAACCTAAACCTAACCCTAACACAAACCCTAACCCTAACCCTAACCCAAACCCAAACCCTAACCCTAACCCTAACCCTAACCCAAACCCATCCGTAACCCTAACCCTAACCCTAACCCTAACCCTAACCCAAATATTAACCCTAAACCTAACCCTATCCCAAACCCTAACCCTAAACCTAACCCTAACCCAAACCCTAACCCTAAACCTAACCCTAACACAAAACCTAAACCTAACCCTAACCCTAAGCCTAACAGAAACCCAAACCCTAACGCTATCGCAAAACCTAACCCTAAACCTAAGCCTAACCCAAATCCTAACAGTAACCCCAACCCTAACCCTAAAGCGAACCCAAACCGAAACCCTAACCCTAACCGTAACCTAAACCCTAACCCTAACCCTAACAGTAACCCTAACCCAAACACTAACCCTAATCCTAACACTAACCCTAACCCTAATCCTAACCCAAACCCTAACCCTAACCCTAACTCTAACCCAAACCCTAACCCTAACCCTAATCCTAACCCTAACGCTAACCCAAACTATAACACTAACCCTAATCGTAACCCTAACCCTAACCCGAACCCTAACCCAAACACTAACCCTAACCCTAACCCTAAATCTAACCCTAACCCTAATTCTAACCCTAACCCTAACCATAAACCATACCCTAATCCCAGGGTAGCCTTGAACGGTTAATCCTCCTGCCTCACCTCCAAGACTTGAGTTGTAGTTTTTTAAGAGCAAAGATTGGATTCAGCAACAATGAAAAAGGAAAATATTTTCCCTCATAGAGAACGATGCCCAAAGTAGTTTTCTGATTCAAATGTAGATTATAGTACTGAACAATCCAATATCAATAATATGGTAATTTCTAGAAAGAATGAGGTTGGTTATTGAGGTAACAAAGTGCAATCCTGGCAAGAGCTGCAGGACTGGGAAGAACCTTGGCATGACTTGACCAGGGGAGGAGAACCTGCTCTGAATCTTTGATAGACAGGCAGAGCTTTGCAAATGAGTGCAGAGTGCTATTGGTCAGTCTCCTGTCATTGGTGTCTGATGTGGGCAGGAGTGCTGAGGTCACAGAATCTTGGACTAAGACTCTGGAACTCCAAGAGGCAGTGACCTGGCTAAGCATTGTTTAGGGTATTGCTAGGTGACAAAGCCCTCTCAGATGAGTTGCAGAAACACAGAGGTTTCCTGGTGGTAGGCTCTAGTGTTTGGGTGACGTGTTTGGAGAGATTTAGTTGACTTTAGGTCAAAGTTCTAGTGTTTAACAAAAAGAAGCAACCAGGAGAAGAAGGATGGAGGAGGGGTGAAGGTGGTGTGGCCTCCTGGCCCTGCCCAGGCCCTCCACATACAGGACCTCTACTAAAACGCCTACCTCTACTAAACCTGACCATAATCCTAACTCTAACCCTAACCATAATCCTAACCTAACACTAACCCTATACCTAACCCTAACCCTAATCCAAACATTAATCCTAAACCTAACCCTAACCCAAGCCATAAGCCTAAACCTAACCCTAACACAAACCCTAACAATAACCTTAACCCTAACCCTAACCTAACCCTAATCCTAACCCTAACCGAAACGGTAATCCTAACCAAAACAATAAACCTAACCCTATCCCTAAACACAACCCTAACCCAAACCTTAACCCTAACCCTAACACTAACCCTAACCCACACCCTAACCCTAAACCTAACCCTAACCCTAACCCAAACCCAAACCCTAACCTAACCCTAACCCTTAACCTAAACCTAACCCAAACCCTAATCCTAACCCTAACCCTAACCCAAACCCAAACCCTAACCCTAACCCTAACCCTAACACAAACCATAACCCCTACACTAAACGTAACCCAAACCCTAACACTAACCCTAACCCTAACCCTAAACCTAACCCAAACCCTAGCACTAACCCTAACCCTAACCCTAACACAAAATCTAACCCCTACCCTAAACCTAACGCAAACCCTAACACTAACCCTAACCCAAACACTAACCCTAACCCTAACCTTAACCAGAACCCAAACCATAACTCTATCCCTAAACATAACCCTAACCCTAAACATAACCCTAAACCAAACGCACACCCTTACCCTAAACCTAACTCTAAACCTAACCCTAACCCTTAACCTAACCCAAATATTAACCCTAAACCTAACACTAACCTAAACTCTAACCCTAAACCTAACCCTAAACCAAACATTAAACCTAAACCTAACCCTAACACAAACCCTAACCCTAACCCTAACCCAAACCCAAACCCTAACCCTAACCCTAACCCTAACCCAAACCCATCCGTAACCCTAACCCTAACCCTAACCCTAACCCTAACCCAAATATTAACCCTAAACCTAACCCTATCCCAAACCCTAACCCTAAACCTAACCCTAACCCAAACCCTAACCCTAAACCTAACCCTAACACAAAACCTAAACCTAACCCTAACCCTAAGCCTAACAGAAACCCAAACCCTAACGCTATCGCAAAACCTAACCCTAAACCTAAGCCTAACCCAAATCCTAACAGTAACCCCAACCCTAACCCTAAAGCGAACCCAAACCGAAACCCTAACCCTAACCGTAACCTAAACCCTAACCCTAACCCTAACAGTAACCCTAACCCAAACACTAACCCTAATCCTAACACTAACCCTAACCCTAATCCTAACCCAAACCCTAACCCTAACCCTAACTCTAACCCAAACCCTAACCCTAACCCTAATCCTAACCCTAACGCTAACCCAAACTATATCACTACTTCTAATCGTAACCCTAACCCTAACCCGAACCCTAACCCAAACACTAACCCTAACCCTAACCCTAAATCTAACCCTAACCCTAATTCTAACCCTAACCCTAACCATAAACCATACCCTAATCCCAGGGTAGCCTTGAACGGTTAATCCTCCTGCCTCACCTCCAAGACTTGAGTTGTAGTTTTTTAAGAGCAAAGATTGGATTCAGCAACAATGAAAAAGGAAAATATTTTCCCTCATAGAGAATGATGCCCAAAGTAGTTTTCTGATTCAAATGTAGATTATAGTACTGAACAATCCAATATCAATAATATGGTAATTTCTAGAAAGAATGAGGTTGGTTATTGGGGTAACAAAGTGCAATCCTGGCAAGAGCTGCAGGACTGGGAAGAACCTTGGCATGACTTGACCAGGGGAGGAGAACCTGCTCTGAATCTTTGATAGACAGGCAGAGCTTTGCAAGTGAGTGCAGAGTGCTATTGGTCAGTCTCCTGTCATTGGTGTCTGATGTGGGCAGGAGTGCTGAGGTCACAGAATCTTGGACTAAGACTCTGGAACTCCAAGAGGCAGTGACCTGGCTAAGCATTGTTTAGGGTGTTGCTAGGTGACAAAGCCCTCTCAGATGAGTTGCTGAAACACAGAGGTTTCCTGGTGGTAGGCTCTAGTGTTTCGGTGACGAGTTTGGAGAGATTTAGTTGACTTTAGGTCAAAGTTCTAGTGTTTGACAAAAAGAAGCAACCAGGAGAAGATGGGAGGAGGAGGGGAGAAGGTGGTGTGGCCTGCTGGCCCTGCCCAGGCCCTCCACATACAGGACCTCTACTAAAACGCCTACCTCTACTAAACCTGACCCTAATCCTAACCTTAACCCTAACAATAACCCTAACCTAACACTAACCCTATACCTAACCCTAACCCTAATCCAAACATTAAACCTAAACCTAACCCTAACCTAAGCCATAAGCCTAAACCTAACCCTAACACAAACCCTAACAATAACCTTAACCCTAACCCTAACCTAACCCTAATCCTCACCCCAACCCTAACGGTAATCCTAACCAAAACAATAAACCTAACCCTATCCCTAAACACAACCCTAACCCAAACCTTAACCCTAACCCTAACACTAACCCTAACCGTAAACCTGACCCTAACCCACACCGTAACCCTAAACCTAACCCTAACCCTAACCCAAACATTAACCCTGAACCTAACCCTAACCCAAGCCATAAGCCTAAAATTAACCCTAAC
>JAJHUQ010000040.1:1317500-1387500 GCA_035773235.1 Eospalax fontanierii | reverse complement strand
CCAAACCAAACCCGAACCCTAACCCTAACCCTAACTCTAACACTTAACCAAACCCTAACCTGAACCCTCACCATAACACAAGACCTAACCATAACCCTAAATCTAACCCTAACCCAAACGCTAACCCTAACCCTAAGCCTAAACTCTAACCCCTAACCCTAACCCTAACCCTAACCCTAAACCTAAACCTAACCCTAACACAAACCTAAATATTAACCTTAACCCTAACCCTAACCCTAAACCTAACGCAAACCCTAACCCTAAACCTAACTCAAACACTAACCCTAACCCTAAGCCTAACCCCTAACCCCTAACCCTAACCCTAACCCTAACCCTAAACCTAAACCTAAACCAAATCCTAAACCTAACCCTAAGCCTAACCCTAACACTAACTCTAACCCTAACCCTAACCCTAATCCTAACCCTTTCCCTAATCCTAACCTTAAACCAAACCCTAAACCTAACCCTAACCCTAACCTGAACTAAAACCCTAACACTAACCGTAACCCTAACCCAAACCCTAAAACTTACCATAACCCTAAACCTGACCCAAACACTAACATTAAACCTAACCCTAACTCTCACACTAACCCTAACACGAACCCTAAGTCAAACTCTAGATCAAACCCAAGCCCTAACACAAGACCTAACCCTAAACCTAACCCTAACCTAACCCTAACCCTAACCCAAACCCTAACTCCAAACCAAACCCTAACCCTAACCCTAACCCTAAACCTCACCCAAACCCTAACCCTAACCAAATCCCTAACCCTAACCCTAACCCTAAGCCTAACCCTAAACCAAACCCAAACCCTAACACTAACCCTAACCCTAAATCTAACCCTAACCCTAACCCAAAAAGTAACCCTTACCCAAACGCGAACTCTAACCCTAAACCTAACACTAACCCTAACCCAAACCAAAGCAAAACCCTAAGCCTAACACTAACGCTAAACCTAACCTTAACCCAAACCCTAACCCTAAACCAAACCCTAACCATAAACCTAACCCTAACCCAAAACCTAACCCAAACCATAACCCTAACCCAAACCCAAACCCTAACCCTAACCCTAACACTAACCCTAACCCAAATCCTAACCCTAACCTTAAACTAAACTTAACCCTAACCCAAACGCTAACCCTAACCCTAACCCTAACCCTAACCCTAACCCTAACCCAAACCCCAACCCTATTGTAAACCCTAACGCTAAACCTAAGCCTAACCCAAATCCTAAACCTAACCCCAACTATAACCCTAAACCAAACCGAAACGGAAACCTAAACCCTAACCCTAACCTAAACCCTAACCCTAACCCTAACACTAACCCTAACCCTAAACCTAACCCTCACCCTAACCCAACCGCAAACCCTAACCCTAACCCTAATATTAACCCAAATCCTAATCCTAACCCTAACCCTAACCCTAACGTTAACCCAAACCCTAACCCTAACACGAATCCTAACACAAATCATAACCTTAACCCTAACCCTAATAGTAACCCTAACCCTAACCAAAACACTAACCATAACCCTAACCCTAAACCTAACCCTAACCCTAATTCTAACCCTAACGCTAACCATAAACCATACCCTAATACCAATGTAGCCTAGAACGGATAATCCTCCTGCCTCACCCCTCACTTTTTTAAGAGCAAAGATTGGATTCAGCAATAATGAAAAAGGAAATTATTTTCCCTCATAGAGAACGAGGCCCAAAGTAGTTTTCTGATTCAAATGTAGCTTATAGTAATGAAGAATCCAATATCAATTATATGGTAATTTCTAGAAAGAATGAGGTTGGTTAATGAGGTAACAACGTGCAATCCTGGCAAGAGCTGCAGGACTGGGAAGCAACCTTGGCATGACTTGAACAGGGGAGGAGCACCTGCTCTGAAGCTGTGATAGACAGGCAGAGCTTTGCAAGTGAGTGCTGAGTACTATTCGCCAGTCTCCTGTCACTGGTGTCTGATGTGGGCAGGAGTGCTGAGGTCACAGAATCTTGGACTAAGATTCTGGAACTCCAAGAGGCAGTGACCTGGCAAAGCATTGTTTAGGGTGTTGCTAGGTGACAAAGCCCTCTCAGATGAGTTGCTCAAACACAGTTGTTTCTTGGTGGTAGGCTCTAGTGTTTGGGTGACCAGTTTAGAGAGATTTAGTTGACTTTAGGACAAAGTTCTAGTGTTTGACAAAAGAAGCAGCCAGGAGAAAATGGGAGGAGGAGGGGTGAAGGTGGTGTGGCCTGCTGGCCCTGCCCAGGCCCTCCACATACAGGACCTCTACTACAAAGCCTACCTCAACTAACCCTAACCCTAACCCAAACATTAAACCTAAACCTAACCCTAACCCAAAACCTAAGCCTAAACCTAACCATAACCCAAACCCTAACCCTAACCCTAACCCTAAACCTAATCGTAACCCTAACCCAAACATTAACCCTAACCCTAACCCTAACCCTAGCCCAAACCCTAACCCAAACCCTAACCCTAAACCTAACCCTAACCCAAACCCAAAACCTAAGGCTAAACCTAACCGTAACCCAAACCCTAACCCTAACCCTAAACCTAATCCTAACCCAAACCCAAACCCTAACCCTAACCCTATCCCTAACCCAAAACCAAACCCTAACCCTAACCCCTAACCCTAACCCTAACCCAAACCCTAACCCTAAACTTAATCCTAACCCTAATCCAAACATTAACCCTAACCCTAACCCTAACCCTAGCCCAAACCCTAACCCTAATCCTAACCCTAACACAAACCCTAACACTAACCCTAACACAAACTCAAACCCTAAACCAGCCCTAAACCTAACCCAAACTCTTACCGTAACCCTAACCCTAACCCTAACCCTAACACTAAACCTAACACTAAACCAAACCCTAACCGTATACCTAACCCTAACCCTAAGCCAAATATTACCCCTAAACCTAACCCTAACCCAAACCCTAACCCTAAACCCAACCCTAACCCAAACCCTAACCATAACCATAAACCTAACCCTAACCCAAACCCTAACCCTAAAGCTAATCCAAAATTAACCCGAAACATAACCCTAACCCAAACCCTAACCCTAAACCTAACCCTAACCCAAACCCAAACCCTAACCTAACCCTAACCGTAACCCAAACCCAAACCCTAACCCTAACCCTAAACCTAAACTAAACCCTAGCTGTAACCCTAAACCAAACCCACACCCTAACCCAAACCATAACCCTAATCCTAACCTTAACCCTAACCCTAATCGTAACGCAAAACAAACCCTAACACTAACCCTAACTGTAACCCTAACCCTAACCCTAAGCCAAACCCAAAGCCTAACCCTAACCCTAACCCAAACCATAACCCTAACCCTAACCCAAATCCTAACCTTAATCCTAACCCTAACCCTAACACAAACCGTAACCCTAACCCTAAACCTAACACAAACCCTAACACTAACCCTAACCCTAACCCAAACCCAAACCCTAACCTAACCCTAAACCTAACAATAACCCAAACCCTAACACTAACCCTAAACCTAACCCTAACCCAAACCCATACCCTAACCCTAACCCTAACGCAAACCATAACCCTAATCCTAACCCTAACCCTAACCCAAACCCTAACCTTAACCCTAACCCTAACGTTAACACAAACCCTAAAACTAACCCTAAACCTAACACAAACCCTAACATCAACCCAAACCAAACCCTAACACTAACCCTAACCCTAACCCTAACCCTAACCCTAACCCTAACCCTAAGCCTAATCCAAATCCAAACCCTAACCATAACCAGAACCCAAACCATAACTCTATCCATAAACATAACCCTTACCCCAAACCTAACCCTCACCCAAACGCACACCCTAACCCTAACCCTAACCCTAACCCTAACCTTAACCCTAACCCTAACCCAAACCCCAACCCTATCGCACAACCTAACGCTAAACCTAAGCCTAACCCAAATCCTAAACCTAACCCCAACCCTAACCCTAAACCAAACCGAAACGGAAACCCAAACCCTAACCCTAACCTAAACCCTAACCCTAACCCTAACACTAACCCTAACCCTAAACATAACCCTCACCCTAACCCAACCGCAAACCCTAACCGTAACCCTAATATTAACCCAAAGCCTAATCCTAACCGTAACCCTAACCCTAACGTTAACCCAAACCCTAACCCTAACACGAATCCTAACACAAACCATAACCTTAACCCTAACCCTAATAGTAACCCTAACCCTAACCAAAACACTAACCCTAACCCTAACCCTAAACCTAACCCTAATTCTAACCCTAACGCTAACCATAAACCATACCCTAATACCAAGGTAGCCTAGAAGGGATAATCCTCCTGCCTCACCCCCAAGATTTGAGTTGTACTTTTTTAAGAGCAAAGATTGGATTCAGCAATAATGAAAAAGGAAATTATTTTCCCTCATAGAGAACGAGGCCCAAAGTAGTTTTCTGATTCAAATGTAGCTTATAGTAATGAAGAATCCAATATCAATTATATGGTAATTTCTAGAAAGAATGAGGTTGGTTATTGAGGTAACAACGTGCAATCCTGGCAAGAGCTGCAGGACTGGGAAGCAACCTTGGCATGACTTGAACAGGGGAGGAGCACCTGCTCTGAAGCTGTGATAGACAGGCAGAGCTTTGCAAGTGAGTGCTGAGTACTATTCGCCAGTCTCCTGTCATTGGTGTCTGATGTGGGCAGGAGTGCTGACGTTACATAATCTTGGACTAAGATTCTGGAACTCCAAGAGGCAGTGACCTGGCAAAGCATTGTTTAGGGTGTTGCTAGGTGATAAAGCCCTCTCAGATGAGTTGCTGAAACACAGAGGTTTCTTGGTGGTAGGCTCTATTGCTTGGGTGACCAGTTTGGAGAGACTTAGTTGACTTTAGATCAAAGTTCTAGTGATTGACAAAAAGAAGCAACCAGGAGAAGATGGGAGGAGTAGGGAAGAAGGTGGTATGGCCAGCTGGCCCTGCCCAGGCCCTCCACATACAGGACCTCTACTAGAACGACTACCTCTACTAACCCTGACCCTAATCCTAACCTTAACCCTAACCCTAACCCTAACCCTAACCCTAACCCTAACCCTAACCCTAACCCTAACCCTAACCTAATCCTAACTCTACCCCTACCCCTACCCCTACCCCTAACCATAACCAAAACCCTACCCCAAATCAAACCCTAACCCTAACCCTAACCCTAACCCTCACTGTAACCCTAACCCTAACCCTAACCGAAACCCCAACCCTAACTCTAACCCTAACCTTAATCCTAACACTAACCCAAACCCAAACCATAATCCTAACCCTAACGCTAACCCTAACCCAAACCCCAATCCTAGCCCTAATCCAAACCCAAACCTAACAGTAACCGTAAACCTAACCCTACACCAAACCCTAACTCTAACCTTAACCGTAACCCTTACCCAAAACAAACCCTAACCCTAACCCTAACCCTAAACCAAACTCTAACCCAAAACCTAACCCTAATCCAAACCCAAACGCAAACCCTAACCCTAACCCTATCCCAAAGACTTACCCAAACCCAAACCCTAACCCTAATCCCAACATTAACCCTAATCTAAACAAACCCTAATCCTAACCCTAATCCAAACCCAAACCCTATCCTTAATTCTAACCCTAACCCTAACAAAAACACTAAATCTAATCTTAACCCTAAACTTAATCCTAACTCTAACACAAACCCTAACCCTAACCCTAAATCTAACCCAAACCCCAACCCTAACCGTAACCCTAAACCTAAGCCTAACCCAAACCCAAACACAAACCCTAAGCCTAATCCTAAACCTAACCCTAACCCAAACCCAAAACCTAACCCTAAACTTAACCCTAACCCTAACCCTAAACCTAAGCCAAACCCTAACCCTAACCGTAGCCCAAACACTAACCCTAACCCTAAGCCTAAGCCATAACCCCAACCCTAACTTAAACCCTAACCCTAAACCTAAACCTAACCCTAACCCAAACACTAACGCTAACCTTAACCCTAACCCTAACCCTAACCCTAACTCAAACCCTAACCGTAACCCTAACCCAAACACTAACGCTAATCCTAAGCCTAACCCCTAACCCCTAACCCTAACCCTAACCCTAAACCTAAAACTAACCCTAACCCACAACCCTAACCCTAACTCTAACCCAAACCAAACCCGAACCCTAACCCTAACCCTAACTCTAACACTTAACCAAACCCTAACCTGAACCCTAACCCTAACACAAGACCTAACCATAACCCTAAACCTAACCCTAACCCAAACGCTAACCCTAAGCCTAAGCCTAAACTCTAACCCCTAACCCTAACCCTAACCCTAACCTTAAACCTAAACCTAACCCTAACACAAACACTAATCCTAACCCTAACACTAACCCTAACCCAAATTTTAACCCTGAATCTAACCCTAACCCTAACCCTAACCCTAACCCTAACAATAACCCAAACCCTAACCCAAACCCTAACCCTAACCCTAACCCAAAACCAAATCCTAACCATAAACCTATCCCTAACCCTAACCATAACGCTAACCCTAACACAAACATTAACCCTAAACATAACCCTAAGCCAAACCCTAACCGTAAACCTAACCCTAACCCTAACCCTAACCCTAAATCCTAAGACTAAACCTGAACTTAAACCTAACCCAAACCCTAACCCTAACACTAACCTAATCCAAACCCCCACCCTAACCCTAACCCTAATCCTAAACCAAACCCAAACTCTAACCCTAACCCTGACAATAACCCAAACCCTAAACCTCACCCTAACCCAAACCCTAACCCTAACCGAAAACCAAATCCTAACCCTAAACCTAACCCTAACACAAACCGTAACCCTAAACCTAACGAAAATCCTAACCCTAAACCTAACCCTAGCCCAAACACTAACCCTAAACCTAACCCTAACACAAACCCTAACCCTAAACCTAAACCTAACACAAACCCTAACCCTAACCCTAAGCCTAACCCAAACCCTAACCCTAAACATAACCCTAACCGAAACATGAACCCTAAACCTCACCCTAAACCAAACCCTACCCCTAAGCCTAACCCTAACGCAAGCCCTAACCCTAACCCTAACCCTCACCCACACCAATACCTAACCCTAACCCTAACCCAAACTCTAATCGTAACCCTAACGCTAACCATAACCCTAAACCTAACCCTAAACCTAACCCTAACTCAAACTCAATCCCTAATCCTAACTCTAACTCTAAACCAAACCCTAACCATAACCAGAACACAAACCATAACTCTATGCCTAAACCTAACCCTAACCCTAAACCTAACCCTAACCCAAACTCACACCCTAACCCTAAACCTAACCCTAACCCTAACCCAAACCCTAACCCTAGCCTTAACCTAAACTTAACCCTAACCCAAACACTAACCCTAACCCTAATTCAAACCATAACCCTAATCCTAACCTTAACCCGAACCCTAAAACACACCCTAAACCTAACCCTAACCCTAAACCTAACACTAACACAAACCCTAACCCTAACCCTAACCCTAACCCAAACCCTAACCCTTACCCTAACCCTAAAAAAAAAACCAAACCCTAACACTAAACTTAACACTAAACCTAACCCTAAACCTAACACAAACCCTAACACTAACCCTAACCCTAACCCAAACCCAAACCCTAACCTACCCCTAACCCTAACAATAACCCAAACCCTAACACTAACCCTAACCGTAACCCAAACCCAAACCCTAACCCTAACCCTAACCCTAACCCAAACCATAACCCTAACCCTAACCCTAACCCTAACACAAACCCTAACCTTAACCCTAAACCTAACCCTAACACAAACCCTAAACCTAACCCTAAACCAAACACAAACCCTAACACTAACCCAACCCAAACCCTAACCCTAACCCTAACCCTAACCCTAACCCTAACCCTAACCCTAATCCAAATCCAAACCCTAAACATAACCTTAACCCACACCCTAACCATAACCAGAACCCAATCCATACCTCTATCCCTAAACATAACCCTTACCTTAAACCTAACACTCACCCAAACGCACACCCTAACCCTAACCCTAAACCTAACCCTAACCCTAATCCTAACCCTAAAACAAACCCTAACCCTAACCCTAACCCTAACCCAAACCCTAACCCTATCGCAAAATCTAACCCTAAACCTAAGCCTAACACAATTCCTAACCCTAACCCCAACTCTAACCCTAAACCAAACCCAAACCGAAACCCTAACCCTAACCCTAACCTAAACCCTAACCCTAAACCTAACAGTAACCCTAACACAAACCCAAACCCTAATCCTAACACTAACCCTAGCCCTAAACCTAACCCTCACCCTAAACCAAACGCAAACCCTAATCCTAACCCTAAACCTAACCCAAACCCTCACCCTAACGCTAACTCTAACCCAAACCCTAACCCTAACCCTAATCCTAACCCTAACCCTAACCCTAACTCTAACCCAAACCCTAACCCTAACCCTAACCCTAACCCAAACCCTAATCCTAACCCTAACACTAACCCTAACCCAAATTTTAACCCTAAGCCTAACACTAACCCTAACCCTAAACCTAACCCAAACCCTAACACTAACCCTAACCCTAACCCAAACAATAACTCTAACGCTAACCCTAACCCAAACCCAAACCCTAACCCTAACCTTAAACCTAAACCAAACCCTAGTCCTAACCCTAACCCAAACCCAAACCCTAACCCAAACCGTAACCCTAATCCTAACCCTAACCCTAACCCTAATCCTAACGCAAAACAAACCCTAACACTAACCCTAACCCTAACCCTAACCCTAAGCCAAACCCAAACCCTAACCCTAAACCTAACCCTAACACAAACCCTAAACCTAACCCTAAACCTAACCAAAACTCTAATCGTAACCCTAACACTAACCATAACCCTAATACTAAACCTAACACTAAACCAATCCCTAACCTTATACCTAACCCTAACCCTAACCCAAACATTAACCCTAACCCTAACCCTAACCCAAAGCCTAACCCTAAACCTAACCCTAACCCAAACCCTAACCATTACCATAACCCTAACAATAACCCAAATCCTAACACTAAAGCTAACCCAAACATTAACCCTAAACCGAACCCTAACCCAAACCCTAAACCTAAACCTAACCCTAACACAAACCCTAACCCTAACCCAAACCGAAACCCTAACCCTAACCCTAACCCTAACCCTAACCCTAACCCTAACCCAAACCCAAACACTAACCTAACCCTAACCCTAACAATATCCCAAACCCTTACCCTAACCCTAACCCAAAACCTAAACCTAACCCTAGCCCACACTCCAACCCAAACCCAAAACCTAACTGTAACCCTCACCCAAACCATAACCCTAATCCTAACCCTAACCCTAACCCAAACCCTAAACTAACACTAACCCTAACCCTAACCCTAACCCTAACCCTAACCCAAACCCAAATCCTAACCTTAAACTAAACTTAAAACTAACCCAAACGGTAACCCTAACACTAACCCTAAACCTAACCTTAACCCAAATTCTAAACTTATCGCAAACCCTCACCCTAAACCTAACCTAAACCCTAACCCTAACCCTAACACTAACCATAACCCAAACCCAAACCTTAGTCCTAACACTAACCCTAACCCTAACCCTAAAACTCACCCTAACCCAAACGGAAACCATAAACCTAACCCTAAACCTAACTCAAATCCTAACCCTAACCCTAAACCTAACCCCAACCCTAATCCTAACCCTAACCCTAACCCAAACCATAACCCTAATCCTAATCGTATCCCTAACCCTAAACATAACCCTAACCCAAACACTAACCCTAACCCTAACCCTAAACCTAAACCTAACCCTAATTCTAACCCTAACCCTAACCATAACCATAACCATAACCCATACCCTTATCTCAGGGTGCCCTTGAACTGATAATCCTCCTGCCTCACCCCAAAGAGTTCAGTTGTACTTTTTTAAGAGCAAAGATTGGATTCAGCCACAATGAAAAAGGAAAATATTTTCCCTCATAGAGAACGATGCCCAAAGTAGTTTTCTGATTCAAATGTAGCTTATAGTATTGAAGAATCCAATATCAATAATATGGTAATTTCTAGAAAGAATGAGGTTGGTTATTTAGGTAACCACGTGCAATCCTGGCAAGAGCTGCAGGACTGGGAAGCAACCTTGGCATGACTTGACCAGGGGAGGAGCACCTGCTCTGAAGCTCTGATAGACAGGCAGAGCTTTGCAAGTGAGTGCTGAGTACTATTCGCCAGTCTCCTGTCACTGGTGTCTGATGTGGGCAGGAGTGCTGAGGTCACAGAATCTTGGACTAAGATTCTGGAACTCCAAGAGGCAGTGACCTGGCAAAGCATTGTTTAGGGTGTTGCTAGGTGACAAAGCCCTCTCAGATTAGTTGCTCAAACACAGTTGTTTCTTGGTGGTAGGCTCTAGTGTTTGGGTGACCAGTTTAGATTTAGTTGACTTTAGGACAAAGTTCTAGTGTTTGACAAAAGAAGCAGCCAGGAGAACATGGGAGGAGGAGGGGTGAAGGTGGTGTGGCCTGCTGGCCCTGCCCAGGCCCTCCACATACAGGACCTCTACTACAAAGCCTACCTCAACTAACCCTAACCCTAACCCTAACCCTAACCCAAACTTTAAACCTAAACCTAACCCTAACCCAAAACCTAAGCCTAAACCTAACCATAACCCAAACCCTAACCCTAACCCTAACCCTAAACCTAATCGTAACCCTAACCCAAACATTAACCCAAACCCTAACCCTAACCCTAGCCCAAAACCTAACCCAAACCCTAACCCTAAACCTAACCCAAACCCAAACCCTAACCCTAAACCTAACCGTAACCCAAAACCTAACCCTAACCCTAACCCTAACCCAAACCCAAACCCTAACCCTAACCCTAACCCTAACCCAAACCATAACCCTAATCCTAACCCTAACCCTAACACAAACCCTAACCTTAACCCTAAACCTAACCCTAACACAAACCCTAACCCTAACCCTAAACCAAACACAAACCCTAACACTAACCCAACCCAAACCCTAAACCTAACCCTAACCCTAACCCTAACCCTAACACTAACCCTAACCCTAATCCAAATCCAAACCCTAAACCTAACCCTAACCCAAACCCTAACCATAACCAGAACCCAAACCATAACTCTATCCCTAAACATAACCCTTACCTTAAACCTAACACTCACCCAAACGCACACCCTAACCCTAACCCTAAACCTAACCCTAACCCTAATCCTAACCCTAAAACAAACCCTAACCCTAAGCCTAACCCTAACCCAAACCCTAACCCTATCGCAAAATCTAACCCTAAACCTAAGCCTAACACAATTCCTAACCCTAACCCCAACTCTAACCCTAAACCAAACCCAAACCGAAACCCTAACCCTAACCCTAACCTAAACCCTAACCCTAAACCTAACAGTAACCCTAACCCAAACCCAACCCCTAATCCTAACACTAACCCTAGCCCTAAACCTAACCCTCACCCTAAACCAAACGCAAACCCTAATCCTAACCCTAAACCTAACCCAAACCCTCACCCTAACGCTAACTCTAACCCAAACCCTAACCCTAACCCTAATCCTAACCCTAACCCTAACCCTAACTCTAACCCAAACCCTAACCCTAACCCTAACCCTAACCCAAACCCTAATCCTAACCCTAACACTAACCCTAACCCAAATTTTAACCCTAAGCCTAACACTAACCCTAACCCTAAACCTAACCCAAACCCTAACACTAACCCTAACCCTAACCCAAACAATAACTCTAACGCTAACCCTAACCCAAACCCAAACCCTAACCCTAACCTTAAACCTAAACCAAACCCTAGTCCTAACCCTAACCCAAACCCAAACCCTAACCCAAACCGTAACCCTAATCCTAACACAAACCCTAACCCTAATCCTAACGCAAAACAAACCCTAACACTAACCCTAACCCTAACCCTAACCCTAAGCCAAACCCAAACCCTAACCCTAAACCTAACCCTAACACAAACCCTAAACCTAACCCTAAACCTAACCAAAACTCTAACCGTAACCCTAACACTAACCATAACCCTAACACTAAACCTAACACTAAACCAATCCCTAACCTTATACCTAACCCTAACCCTAACCCAAACATTAACCCTAACCCTAACCCTAACCCAAAGCCTAACCCTAAACCTAACCCTAACCCAAACCCTAACCATAACCATAACCCTAACAATAACCCAAATCCTAACACTAAAGCTAACCCAAACATTAACCCTAAACCGAACCCTAACCCAAACCCTAAACCTAAACCTAACCCTAACACAAACCCTAACCCTAACCCAAACCGAAACCCTAACCCTAACCCTAACCCTAACCCTAACCCAAACCCAAACACTAACCTAACCCTAACCCAAACATTAACCCTAACCCTAACCCTAACCCAAAGCCTAACCCTAAACCTAACCCTAACCCAAACCCTAACCATAACCATAACCCTAACAATAACCCAAATCCTAACACTAAAGCTAACCCAAACATTAACCCTAAACCGAACCCTAACCCAAACCCTAAACCTAAACCTAACCCTAACACAAACCCTAACCCTAACCCAAACCGAAACCCTAACCCTAACCCTAACCCTAACCCTAACCCAAACCCAAACACTAACCTAACCCTAACCCTAACAATATCCCAAACCCTTACCCTAACCCTAACCCAAAACCTAAACCTAACCCTACCCCACACTCCAACCCAAACCCAAAACCTAACTGTAACCCTCACCCAAACCATAACCCTAATCCTAACCCTAACCCTAACCCAAACCCTAAACTAACACTAACCATAACCCTAACCCTAACCCTAACCCTAACCCTAACCCAAACCCAAATCCTAACCTTAAACTAAACTTAAAACTAACCCAAACGGTAACCCTAACACTAACCCTAAACCTAACCTTAACCCAAATTCTAAACTTCTCGCAAACCCTCACCCTAAACCTAACCTAAACCCTAACCCTAACCCTAACACTAACCATAACCCAAACCCAAACCTTCGTCCTATCACTAACCCTAACCCTAACCCTAAAACTCACCCTAACCCAAACGGAAACCATAAACCTAACCCTAAACCTAACTCAAATCCTAACCCTAGCCCTAAACCTAACCCTAACCCTAATCCTAACCCTAACCCTAACCCAAACCATAACCCTAATCCTAATCGTATCCCTAACCCTAAACATAACCCTAACCCAAACACTAACCCTAACCCTAACCCTAAACCTAAACCTAACCCTAATTCTAACCCTAACCCTAACCATAACCATAACCATAACCCATACCCTTATCTCAGGGTGCCCTTGAACTGATAATCCTCCTGCCTCACCCCAAAGAGTTCAGTTGTACTATTTTAAGAGCAAAGATTGGATTCAGCCACAATGAAAAAGGAAAATATTTTCCCTCATAGAGAACGATGCCCAAAGTAGTTTTCTGATTCAAATGTAGCTTATAGTATTGAAGAATCCAATATCAATAATATGGTAATTTCTAGAAAGAATGAGGTTGGTTATTTAGGTAACCACGTGCAATCCTGGCAAGAGCTGCAGGACTGGGAAGCAACCTTGGCATGACTTGACCAGGGGAGGAGCACCTGCTCTGAAGCTCTGATAGACAGGCAGAGCTTTGCAAGTGAGTGCTGAGTACTATTCGCCAGTCTCCTGTCACTGGTGTCTGATGTGGGCAGGAGTGCTGAGGTCACAGAATCTTGGACTAAGATTCTGGAACTCCAAGAGGCAGTGACCTGGCAAAGCATTGTTTAGGGTGTTGCTAGGTGACAAAGCCCTCTCAGATTAGTTGCTCAAACACAGTTGTTTCTTGGTGGTAGGCTCTAGTGTTTGGGTGACCAGTTTAGAGAGATTTAGTTGACTTTAGGACAAAGTTCTAGTGTTTGACAAAAGAAGCAGCCAGGAGAAAATGGGAGGAGGAAGGGTGAAGGTGGTGTGGCCTGCTGGCCCTGCCCAGGCCCTCCACATACAGGACCTCTACTACAAAGCCTACCTCAACTAACCCTAACCCTAACCCTAACCCTAACCCAAACTTTAAACCTAAACCTAACCCTAACCCAAAACCTAAGCCTAAACCTAACCATAACCCAAACCCTAACCCTAACCCTAACCCTAAACCTAATCGTAACCCTAACCCAAACATTAACCCTAACCCTAACCCTAACCCTAGCCCAAACCCTAACCCAAACCCTAACCCTAAACCTAACCCAAACCCAAACCCTAACCCTAAACCTAACCGTAACCCAAACCCTAACCCTAACCCTAAACCTAATCCTAACCCAAACCCAAACCCTAACCCTAACCCTATCCCTAACCCAAAACCAAACCCTAACCCTAACCCCTAACCCTAACCCTAACCCAAACCCTAACCCTAAACCTAATCCTAACCCTAATCCAAACTCAAACCCTAACCCTAACCCTAACCCTAGCCAAACCCTAACCCTAATCCTAACCCTAACACAAACCCTAACACTAACCCTAACACAAACCCAAACCCTAACCCAGCCCTAAACCTAACCCAAACTCTTACCGTAACCCTAACCCTAACCCTAACCCTAACCCTAACACTAAACCTAACACTAAACCAAACCCTAACCGTATACCTAACCCTAACCCTAAGCCAAATATTACCCCTAAACCTAACCCTAACCGAAACCCTAACCCTAAACCCAACCCTAACCCAAACCCGAACCATAACCATAAACCTAACCCTAACCCAAACCCTAACCCTAAAGCTAATCCAAACATCAACCCGAAACCTAACCCTAACCCAAACCCTAACCCTAAACCTAACCCTAACCAAAACCCAAACCCTAACCTAACCCTAACCGTAACCCAAACCCAAACCCTAATCCTAACCCTAAACCTAAACTAAACCCTAGCCGTAACCCTAACCCAAACCCACACCCTAACCCAAACCGTAACCCTAATCCTAACCTTAACCTTAACCCTAATCGTAACGCAAAACAAACCCTAACACTAACCCTAACTGTAACCCTAACCCTAACCCTAAGCCAAACCCAAAGCCTAACCCTAACCCTAACCCAAACCATAACCCTAATCCTAACCCTAACCCTAACCCAAAACCTAACCTTAATCCTAACCCTAACCCTAACACAAACCCTAACCCTAACCCTAAACCTAACACAAACCCTAACACTAACCCTAACCCTAACCCAAACCCAAACCCTAACCTAACCCTAACCCTAACAATAACCCAAACCCTAACACTAACCCTAAACCTAACCCTAACCCAAACCCATACCCTAACCCTAACCCTAACGCAAACCATAACCCAAATCCTAACCCTAACCCAAATCCTAACCTTAACCCTAACCCTAACGCTAACACAAACCCTAAAACTAACCCTAAACCTAACACAAACCCTAACACCAACCCAAACCAAACCCTAACACTAACCCTAACCCTAACCCTAACCCTAACCCTAACCCTAACCCTAAGCCTAATCCAAATCCAAACCCTAACCATAACCAGAACCCAAACCATAACTCTATCCATAAACATAACCCTTACCCTAAACCTAAACCTCACCCAAACGCACACCCTAACCCTTACCCTAACCTTAACCCTAACCCTAACCCAAACCCTAACCCTAACCTTAAACTAAACTTAACCATAACCCAAACGCTAAACCTAACCCTAACCCTAACCCAAACCCTAACCCTATCGCAAACCCTAACCCTAAACCTAAGCCTAACCCAAATCCTAACCCTAACCCCAACTCTAAACTAAACCAAACCCAAACCGAAACCCTAACCCTAACCCTAACCTAAACCCTAACCCTAAACCTAACAGTAACCCTAACCGAAGCCCAAACCCTAATCCTAACAATAACCCTAGCCCTAAACCTAACCCTCACCCTAACCCAAACGCAAACCCTAACTCTAACCCAAACCCTAACCCTAACCCTAACCCTAACCCTAACCCAAACCCTAATCCTAACCCTAACACTAACCCTAACCCAAATTTTAACCCTAAACCTAACCCTAACCCTAACCCTAACCCTACCCCTAAACCAAACCCTAACACTAACCCTAACCCTAACCCTAAACCTAACCCAAACCCTAACACTAACCCTAACCCTAACCCTAACACAAACACTAACCCCTACCCTAAACCTAACCCAAACCCTAACACTAACCCTAACCCAAACACTAACCCTAACCCTAACCATAACCAGAACCCAAACCATAACTCTATCCCTAAACATAACCCTAACCCTAAACCTAACCCTAACCCAAACGCACACCCTTACCCTAAACCTAACTCTAAACCTAACCCTAACCCTTAACCTAACCCAAATATTAACCCTAAACCTAACACTAACCCAAACCCTAACCCTAAACCAAAACCTAAACCAAACATTAAACCTAAACCTAACCCTAACACAAACCCTAACCCTAACCCTAACTCAAACCCAAACCCTCACCCTAACCCTAACCCAAACCCATCCGTAACCCTAACCCTAACCCTAACCCAAATATTAACCCTAAACCTAACCCTAACCCAAACCCTAACCCTAAACCTAACCCTAACCCAAACCCTAACCCTAAACCTAACCCTAACACAAAACCTAAACCTAACACTAACCCTAACCCTAACAGAAACCCAAACCCTAACGCTATTGCAAAACCTAACCCTAAACCTAAGCCTAACCCAAATCCTAACACTAACCCCAACCCTAACCCTAAACCAAACCCAAACCGAAACCCTAACCCTAACCGTAACCTAAACCCTAACCCTAACCCTAACCCTAACAGTAACCCTAACTCAAACACTAACCCTAATCCTAACACTAACCCTAACCCTAATCCTAACCCAAATCCTAACCTAACCCTAACACAAACCCTAACAATAACCTTTACCCTAACCCTAACCTAAACCTAATCCTAACCCTAACCCTAACGGTAATCCTAACCAAAACAATAAACCTAACCCTATCCCTAAACACAAGCCTAACCCAAACCTTAACCCTAACCCTAACAGTAACCCTAACCGCAAACCTAACCCTAACCCACACCCTAACCCTAAACCTAACCCTAACCCTAACCCAAACATTTACCCTGAACCTAACCCTAACCCAAGCCATAAGCCTAAAACTAACCCTAACCCAAACCCTAACAATAACCTTAACCCTAACCCTATCCTAACCCTAATCCTAACCCTAACCCTAACCCAACCCATAAATCTAACCCTATCCCTAAACACAACCCTAACCCAAAACTTAACCCTAACCCTAACACAAACCCTAACCATAAACCTAACCCTAACCCTAACCGTAACCCTAAATCCTAAGACTAAACCTGAACTTAAACCTAACCCAAAACCCTAACCTTAACACTAACACTAACCCTAACCCTAATCCAAACCCACACCCTAACCCTAAACCTAACCCTAAACCAAACCCAAATCCTAACCCTAAACTTAACACTAACCCTAATCCTAAACCAAACCCAAACTCTAACCCTAACCCTAAACCTAACAATTACCCAAACCCTAACCCTCACCCTAACCCAAACCCTAACCCTAACCCTAACCCAAAACCAAATCCTAATCCTAAACCAAACCCAAACTCTAACCCTAACCCTAACCCTAACCCTAACAATAACCCAAACCCTAACCCTCACCCTAACCCAAACCCTAACCATAACCCTAACCCAAAACCAAATCCTAACCCTAAACCTAACCCTAACACAAACCCAAACCCTAACCCTAACCCAAATCCTAACCCTAAACCTAACGCTAGCCCAAACACTAACCTAAACCTAACCCTAACACAAACCCTAACCCTAACCCTAACCGTAACCCAAACCCAAAACCTAAACCTAACCCTAACCCTAACCCAAATTCTAACCGTAACCCTAACCCTAACCCTAACCCTAACATTAAACCTAACACTAACACAAACCTTAACCCTATGCCTAACACTAACCCTAACCCAAACATTAACCCTAAACCTAACCCTAACCCAAACCCTAACCGTAAACCTAACCCTAACCCTAACCATAACCCTAAATCCTAAGACTAAACCTGAACTTAAACCTAACCCAAACCCTAACCCTAACACTAACCCTAACCCTAATCCAAACCCACACCCTAACCCTAACGCTAATCCTAAACCAAACACAAACTCTAACCCTAACCCTAACAATAACCCAAACCCTGACCCTCACCCTAACCCAAACCCTAACCCTAACCCAAAACCAAATCCTAACCCTAAACCTAACCCTAGCCCAAACACTAACCCTAAACCTAACCCTAACCCTAACCCTAACCCTAACCCAAATTATAAACCTAAACCAAACCCTAACCCTAAACCTAACCCTAAACCAAACCCTAACCCTAAACCTAACCCTAACACAAGCCCTAACCCTAACCCTAACCCTAACCCAAACCAAACCCTAACCCTAACCCTATCCCTATCCCTAACCCTAACCCAAACTCTAATCGTAACCCTAACCCTAACCCTAACCCTAAACCTAACCCTAAACCTAACCCTAACTCAAACTCAATCCCTAATCCTAACCCTAACTCTAAACCAAATCCTAACCATAACCAGGACAAAAACCATAACTCTAGCGCTAAACCTAACCCTAACCCTAACCCTAACCCTAACCCAATCCCTAACCCTAGCCTTAACCCAAACTTAACCCTAACCCAAACGCTAACCCTAACCCTAATCCAAACCATAACCGTAATCCTAACCTTAACCCGAACCCTAACCCACACCCTAAACGTAACCCTAACCCTAAACCTAACACTAACACAAACCCAAACCCTAACCCTAACCCTAACCCAAACCCTAACCCTAAAAAAAAACCAAACCCTAACACTAAACTTAACACTAACCCTAACCCTAACCCAAACCCAAACCCTAACCTAACCCTAACCCTAACAATAACCCAAACCCTAACACTAACCCTAACCCTAACCCTAACCCTAACCAAAACCCAAACGCTAACCCTAACCCAAACCATAACCCTAATCCTAACCCTAACCCTAACCCAAAACCTAACCTTAACCCTAAACCTAACCCTAACACAAACCCTAACCCTAACCCTAAACCTAACACAAACCCTAACACTAACCCTAACCCTAACCCAAACCCAAACCCAAAACTAACCCTAACCCTAACAATAACCCAAACCCTAACAATAACCCTAACCCTAACCCTAACCCTAAACCCAAACCCTAACCCAAATCATAACCTTAACTCTAACCCTAAACCTAACCCAAACCCTAGCCCTAACCCTAACCCAAACCCAAACCCTAACCTAAACCCTAACCCTAATCCTAACGCAAAACAAACCCTAACACTAACACTAACCCTAACCCTAACCCTAAGCCAAACCCAAACCCTAACCCTGATCCTAACCCAAACCATAACTCTAATCCTAACCCTAACTCTAACCCAAAACCTAACCTTAACACTAACCCTAACCCAAACCCAAATCCTAATCCTAACCCTAATCCAAACCCAAACCCTAACCCTAACCGTAAACCTAAGACTAACCCAAACACAAACACTAACCCTAAGCCTAAATTTAACCCTAGCCCTAACACTAAACCTAAGCCAAACCCTAAACCTAGCCCTAACCCAAACACTAACCCTAACCCTAACCCTAAGCCTAACCCCTAACACCAACCCTAACATTAACCCTAACCCTAAACCTAAACCTAACCCTAACCCAAACAATAACCCTAACCTTAACCCTAACCCTAACCCTAAGCCTAACCTCTAAACCCTAACCCTAACCCTAACCCTAATCCTAACCCTAAACCTAACGCTAAACCTAAACCTAAACCAAACCCTAAACCTATCCCTAACCCTAAACCTAGGCCTAACCCTAACACTAACCCTAACACTAAACCTAACTCTAACCCTTTCCCTAATCCTAACCCTAAACCAAACCCTAACCCTAACCCTAACCCTAACCCTAACGTGAACTAAAACCCTAACACTAAACGTAACCCTAACCCAAACCCTAAATCTTACCTTAACCCTAAACATAACACAAACCCTAACATTAACCCTAACCCTAACTCTCACACTAACCCTAACCCTAACCCAAACCCTAACTCCAAACCAAACCCCAACACTAACCCTAACCCTAACCCTAACCCAAACCCCAACCCTACCTCTAACCCTAACCTTAACCCTAACACTAACCCAAACCCAAACCCAAACCCTAAACTTAACCTTAACACTAACCCTAACCCAAACCCAAACCCTAATCCTAACCCTAATCCAAACCTAAACCCTAACACTAACCCTAACCCTGACCCTAACCCAAACCCTAACTCTAACCTTAACCCTAACCCTAACCCTAAACCTATTCCTCACCCTAAACATAACCATAACCTAACCCTAAAACAAACACTTAACCTTACCCTAACCCTAAACCAAAACCTAAGCCTAACCCTAAACTTAACCCTAACCCTAACCCTAAATCTAACCCTAAAACTAACCCTAACACAAACCCAAATACTAACCTTAACCGTAACCCTAACCCTAAACCTAACCCAAGCCCTAACTCTAACCCAAACCCTAAAACTTACCCTCACCCTAAACCTAACCCAAACCCTAACATTAACCCTAACCCTAACTCTCACACTAACCCTAACACTAATCCAAACCCTAACTCCAAACCAAACCCTAACCCTAACCCTAACCCTAACCCTAACACTAAACTTAACAATAAACCTAATCCTAACCCAAACCCAAACCCTAACCCTAACCCTAAACCTAACAATAACCCAAACCCTAAACCTCACCCTAATCCAAAAGCTAACCCTAACCCAAACCCAAATCCTAACCCTAAACCTAACCCTAATCAAAACCCAAACACTAATCCTAACCCTAACCCTAACCCAAACCCTAACCGTAACCAGAACTCAAACCATAACTCTATCCCTAAACCTAAGCCTAACCATAAACCTAACCCTAACTCAAACGCACACCCTAACCCTAAACCTATCCCTAACCCTAACCCAAACCCTAACCCTAACCTTAACCTAAATTTTACCCTGACCAAACACTAACCCTAACCCCAACCCTAACCCTAAACCAAACCCAAACTGAAACCCTAATGCTAACCGTAAACTAAACCCTAACCATAATCCTAACAGTAACCCTAAACCAAACCCAAACGCTAATCCTAACCCAAACATTAACCCTAAACGTAACGCTAACCCAAACCCTAACTCTAAACCTAACCCTAACCCAAACCCTAACCCCAACCCTTATCCTAACCCAAACGCAAACCCTAACCCTAACCCTAACCCTAACCCAAAACCAAACCCTAAACCTAACCCTAATCCTAACCCTAACCCTAACCCAAACCATAACACTAACCCTAACCCTAACCCGAAACCTAACCCAAACACTAACCCTAACCCTAAACTTAAACATAACCCTAACCCTAAATCTAACCCTAACCCTAACCATAAACCATACCCTAATCCCAGGGTAGCCTAGAACAGATAATCCTCCTGCTTCACCCCCAAGAGTTGATTTGTACTTTTTTAAGAGCAAAGATTGGATTCAGCAACAATGAAAAAGTAAAATATTTTCCCTCATAGAGAACGATGCCCAAAGTAGTTTTCTCATTCAAATGTAGCTTATAGTACTGAAAAATCCAATATCAATAATGTGGTAATTTCTAGAAAGAATAAGGTTGGTTACTGAGGTAACAACGTGCAATCCTGGCAAGAGCTGCAGGACTGGGAAGCAACCTTGGCATGATTTGACCAGGGGAGGAGCACCTGCTCTGAAGCTGTGATAGACAGGCAGAGCTTTGCAAGTGAGTGCAGAGTGCTATTGTTCATTCTCCTGTCATTGGTGTCTGATGTGGGCAGGAGTGCTGAGGTCACAGAATCTTGGATTAGATTCTGGAACTCCAAGAGGCAGTGACCTGGTAAAGCATTGTTTAGGGTGTTGCTAGGTTACAAAGCCCTCTCAGATGAGTTGCTGAAACACAGAGCTTTCTTGGTGGTAGGCTCTATTGTTTGGGTGACCAGTTTGGAGAGATTTAGTTGACTTTAGGTCAAAGTTCTAGTGATTGACAAAAAGAAGTAATCAGGAGAAGATGGGAGGTGGAGGGGAGAAGGTGGTGTGGCCTGCTGGCCCTGCCCAGGCCCTCCACATACAGGACCATACTAAAACGTCTACCTCTACTAATCCTAACCCTAATCCTAACCCTAACCCTAACCTAACCCTAACCCTATACCTAAACCTAACCCTAACCAAAACATTAACCCTAAACCTAACCCTAACCCAAACCCTAAGCCTTAACCTAACCCTAACCCAAACCCTAACCCTAACCCTAACCCTAACCCTAACTAACCCTAACCCTAACCCAAACCCTAACCGTAACCAGAACCCAAACCATAACTCTATCCCTAAACCTAACCCTAACCATAAACCTAACCCTAACCCAAACGCACAACCTAACCCTAAACCTAACCCTAACCCTAACCCAAACCTTAACCCTAACCTTAACCTAAATTTAACCCTAACCCAAATGCTAACCCTAACCCTAATCCAAACCATAACCATAATGCTAACCCTAACCCTAACCCTAACAAACACCCTAACCCTAACCCTAACCCTAAACCTAACCCTAACACAAACCTTATCCCTAACCCAAACCTTAAACCTATCCCAAACCCAAACACTAACCCTAACCCTAAACCAAAACCAAACCCTAACACTAAACTTAACACTAACCTAAACCCTAACCCTATCCCTAACAGTAACCCTAACCCAAACACAAACCCTAATCCTAACACTAACCCTAAACCTAATCCTAACCCAAACCCTAACCCTAAACCTAACTCTAACCCAAAACCTAATCCTAACCCTAATGCTAACCCAAACTATAACACTAACCTTAATCGTAAACCTATCCCTAACCCGAACCCTAACCCAAACACTAACCCTAACCCTAATCCTAAATCTAACCCTAACCCTAATTCTAATCCTAACCCTAACCATAAACCATACCCTAATCCCAGGGTAGCCTTGAACGGTTAATCCTCCTGCCTCACCTCCAAGACTTGAGTTGTACTTTTCTAAGATCAAAGATTGGATTCAGCAACAATGAAAAAGGAAAATATTTTCCCTCATAGAGAACGATGCCCAAAGTAGTTTTCTGATTCAAATGTAGATTATAATACTGAACAATCCAATATCAATAATATGGTAATTTCTAGAAAGAATGAGGTTGGTTATTGAGGTAACAAAGTGCAATCCTGGCAAGAGCTGCAGGACTGGGAAGAACCTTGGCATGACTTGACCAGGGGAGGAGAACCTGCTCTGAATCTTTGATAGACAGGCAGAGCTTTGCAAGTGGGTGCAGAGTGCTATTGGTCAGTCTCCTGTCATTGGTGTCTGATGTGGGCAGGAGTGCTGAGGTCACAGAATCTTGGACTAAGACTCTGGAAATCCAAGAGGCAGTGACCTGGCAAAGCATTGTTTAGGGTGTTGCTAGGTGACAAAGCCCTCTCAGATGAGTTGCTGAAACACAGAGGTTTCCTGGTGGTAGGCTCTAGTGTTTGGGTGACCAGAGAGATTTAGTTGACTTTAGGTCAAAGTTCTAGTGTTTGACAAAAAGAAGCAGCCAGGAGAAGATGGGAGGAGGAGGGGAGAAGGTGGTGTGGCCTGCTGGCCCTGCCCAGGACCTCCACATACAGGACCTCTACTACAAAGCCTACCTCTACTAACTTAACCCTAACCCTAACCCTAACCCAAACCCTAACCCTAAACGTAACCCAAACACTAACGGTAACCCTAACCCTAACCCTAACCCTAACCCTAACCCTAACCCTGCCCAAGCCCTCCACATACAGGACCTCTACTAAAACGCCTACCTCTACTAAACCTGACCCTAATCCTAACCCTAACCCTAACCATAACCCTAACCTAACACTAACCCTATACCTAACCCTAACCCTAACCCAAACATTAATCCTAAACCTAACCCTAACCCAAGCCATAAGCCTAAACCTAACCCTAACAAAAACCCTAACAATATCCTTAACCCTAACCCTAACCTAGCCCTAATCCTAACCCTAACCCTAACGGTAATCCTAACCAAACCCATAAACCTAACCCTATCCCTAAACACAACCCTAACCCAAAGCTTAACCCTAACCCTAACACTAACCCTAACCGTAAACCTAACCTTAACCCACACCCTAACCCTAACCCTAACCCTTACCATAACCCAAACATTAACCCTGAACCTAACCCTAACCCAAGCCATAAGACTAAAACTAACCCTAACCCAAACCCTAACAATAACCTTAACCCTAACCCTATCCTAACCCTAATCCTAACCCTAACCCTAACCCTAATGCTAACCCAACCCATAAATCTAACCCTATCCCTAAACACAACCCTAATCCAAAACTTAACCCTAACCCTAACACTAACGCTAACCGTAAACCTAACCCTAACCCTAACCCTAACCCTAAATCCTAAGACTAAACCTGAACTTAAACCTAACCCAAACCCTAACCCTAACACTAACACTAACCCTAACCCTAATCCAAACCCACACCCTAACCCTAACCCTAACCCTAAACCAAACCCAAATCCTAACCCTAAACTTAACACTAACCCTAATCTTAAACCAAACCCAAACTCTAACCCTAACCCTAACCCTAACCCTAACAATAACCCAAACCCTAACCCTCACCCTAACTGAAACCCTAACCCTAACCCTAACCCAAAACCAAATCCTAATCCTAAACCTAACCCTAACAAAAACCCAAACCCTAACCCTAAACCTAACGCTAGCCCAAACACTAACCTAAACCTAACCCTAACACAAGCCCTAACCCTAACCCTAACCCTAACCCAAACCAAACCCTAACACTCATCTTCTCCGTAACCCTAACCCAAACTCTAATCGTAACCCTAACCCTAACCCTAACCCTAAACATAACCCTAAACCTAACACTAACACAAACCATAACGCTATACCTAACCCTAACCCTAACCCAAACATTAACCCTAAACCTAACCCTAACTCAAACTCAATCCCTAATCCTAACCCTAACTCTAAACCAAATCCTAACCATAAAAAGAACACAAACCATAACTCTATCCCTAAACCTAACCCTAAACCTAAACCTAACCCTGACCCAAACGCACACCCTAACCCTAAACCTAATCCTAACCCTAACCCAAACCCTAACCCTAGCCTTAACCTAAACTTAACCCTAACCCAAACGCTAACCCTAACCCTAATCCAAACCATAACCCTAACCCTAACCTTAACCCGAACCCTAACCCACACCCTAACCCTAACCCTAACCCAAACACAAACCCTAAACTAACCCTAACCCTAACAATAACCCAAACCCTAACACTAACCCTAACCCTAACCCTAACCCAAACCCAAACCCTAACCCAAACCATAACCCTAACCCTAACCCTAAACCTAACCCAAACCCTAGCACTAACCCTAACTCAAACCCAAACCCTAACCCAAACCGTAACCCTAACCCTAACCCTAACCCTAATCCTAACGCAAAACAAACCCTAACACTAACACTAACCCTAACCCTAACCCTAACCCAAACCCAAACCCTAACCCTAACCCTAACCCAAACCATAACCCTAATCCTTACCCTAACCCTAAACCAAAACCTAACCTTAACCCTAACCCTAACCCTAACACAAACCCTAACCCTAACCCTAAACATAACACAAACCCTAACACTAACCCTAAACCTAACACAAACCCTAACACTAACCCTAACCCTAACCCAAACCCTAAACCAAAACCTAAGCCTAAACCTAACCATAACCCAAACCCTAACCCTAACCCTAACCCTAACCCTAACCCAAACCCTAACCCTAACCCTAACCCTAACCTTAACCCAAACCCATCCCCTAACCCTAACCCTAACCCAAACCCCAACCCCAAACCTCATCCTAACCCTAACCCAAACATTAACCCTAACCCTAACCCTAACCCTAGCACAAACCCTAACCCTAATCCTAACCCTAACACAAACCCTAACCCTAACCCTAACACAAACCCAAACCCTAACCCAGCCCTAAACCTAACCCAAACTCTTACCGTAACCCTAACCCTAACCCTAACCCTAACACTAAACCTAACACTAAATCAAACCCTAACCGTATACCTAACCCTAACCCTAACCCAAATATTACCCCTAAACCTAACCCTAACCCAAACCCTAACCCTAAACCCAACCCTAACCCAAACCCTAACCATAACCATAAACCTAACCCTAACCCAAACCCTAACCCTAAAGGTAATCCAAACGTTAACCCGAAACCTAACCATAACCCAAACCCTAACCCTAACCCTAAATCTAATCCTTACCGAAACCCAAACCCTAACCCTTACCCTAAACCTAACCCAAACCCTAACCCAAACCCTAACCCAAACCCAATTCCAAACCTTAAACCTAACCCAAACCATAACCCTAATCCTAATCGTAACCCTAACCCTAAACCTAACCCTAACCCAAACACTAACCCTAATCCTAAATCTGAACCTAACCCTAACCCTAATTCTAACCCTAACCCTAAACCTAACCATAACCATAACCCATACCCTAATCCCAGGTTAGCCTTGAACTGATAATACTCCTGCCTCACCCCCAAGTGTTGAGTTGTACTTTTTTAAGAGCAAAGATTGGATTCAGCAACAATGAAAAAGGAAAATATTTTCCCTCATAGAAAACGATGTGCAAAGTACTTTTCTAATTCAAATATAGCTTATAGTACTTAAGAATCCAATATCAATAATATGGTAATTTCTAGAAAGAATGAGGTTGGTTATTTAGGTAACCACGTGCAATCCTGGCAAGAGCTGCAGGACTGGGAAGCAACCTTGGCATGACTTGACCATGGGAGGAGCACCTGCTCTGAAGCTATGATAGACAGGCAGAGCTCTGCAAGTGAGTGCAGAGTGCTATTGGTCATTCTCCTGTCATTGGAGTCTGATGCGGGCAGGAGTGCTGAGGTCACAGAATCTTGGACTAAGATTCTGGAATTCCAAGAGGCAGTGACCAGGCAAACATTGTTTAGGGTGTTGCTAGGTGACAAAGCCCTCTCAGCTGAGTTGCTGAAACACAGAGGTTTCTTGGTGGTAGGCTCTAGTCTTTGGGTGACCAGTTTGGAGAGATTTAGTTGACTTTAGGTCAAAGATCTAGTGTTTGACAAAAAGAAGCAGCCAGGAGAAGATGGGAGGAGGAGGGGAGAAGGTGGTGTGGCCTGCTGACCATGCCCTGAACCTCCACATAGAGGACCTCTACTACTAACCCTAATTGCCTACCTCTACTAACCCTAACGCTAACCCGAACCCTAACCCTAACCCTAACCCTAAACCTAACCTAACACTAACCCTATACCTAAACCTAATCCTAACCCAAACATTAAACCTAAACATAACCTTAACCCTAACCCTAAGACTAAACCTAACCATAACCCAAGCATTAACCCTAAACATAACCCTAACCCTAGCACAAACCCTAACCCTAAACCTAACACTAACACAAACCCTAACCCTAACAGTAACCCAAACCCAAACCCTAACCCTAACCCAAACATTAACCCTAAACCTAAACTTAACCCAAACCCTAACCCTAACCATAACCCTAACCCTAACCAAAACCCAAATCCTAACCCTAAACCTAAACCTATCCCATACCCTAACCGTAACCCTAACCAAAACCATAACCCTAACCCTAACCCTAACAAAAACACTAACCCTAACCCTAACCGTAACCCAAACATTAACCCTAAACCTAACCCTAACCCAAACCCTACCCCTAAACCTAACCCTAACCCAAACCTTAAACCTATCCCAAACCCAAACACTAACCCTAAGCCTAATCCTAACCCTAACCCTAACCCTAACGCTAACCCTAAATCTAACCCAAAACCTAATCCTAACCCTTATGCTAACCCAAACTATAACACTAACCCTAATCGTAAACCTATCCCTAACCCGAACCCTAACCCAAACACTAACCCTAACCCTAATCCTAAATCTAACCCTAACCCTAATTCTAATCCTAACCCTAACCATAAACCATACCCTAATCCCAGGGTAGCCTTGAACGGTTAATCCTCCTGCCTCACCTCCAAGACTTGATTTGTACTTTTCTAAGATCAAAGATTGGATTCAGCAACAATGAAAAAGGAAAATATTTTCCCTCATAGAGAACGATGCCCAAAGTAGTTTTCTGATTCAAATGTAGATTATAATACTGAACAATCCAATATCAATAATATGGTAATTTCTAGAAAAAATGAGGTTGGTTATTGAGGTAACAAAGTGCAATCCTGGCAAGAGCTGCAGGACTGGGAAGAACCTTGGCATGACTTGACCAGGGGAGGAGAACCTGCTCTGAATCTTTGATAGACAGGCAGAGCTTTGCAAGTGGGTGCAGAGTGCTATTGGTCAGTCTCCTGTCATTGGTGTCTGATGTGGGCAGGAGTGCTGAGGTCACAGAATCTTGGACTAAGACTCTGGAAATCCAAGAGGCAGTGACCTGGCAAAGCATTGTTTAGGGTGTTGCTAGGTGACAAAGCCCTCTCAGATGAGTTGCTGAAACACAGAGGTTTCCTGGTGGTAGGCTCTAGTGTTTGGGTGACCAGAGAGATTTAGTTGACTTTAGGTCAAAGTTCTAGTGTTTGACAAAAAGAAGCAGCCAGGAGAAGATGGGAGGAGGAGGGGAGAAGGTGGTGTGGCCTGCTGGCCCTGCCCAGGACCTCCACATACAGGACCTCTACTACAAAGCCTACCTCTACTAACTTAACCCTAACCCTAACCCTAACCCAAACCCTAACCCTAAACGTAACCCAAACACTAACGGTAACCCTAACCCTAACCCTAACCCTAACCTTAACCCTAACCGTAACCCTGCCCAGGCCCTCCACATACAGGACCTCTACTAAAACGCCTACCTATACTAAACGTGACCCTAATGCTAACCCTAACCCTAACCATAACCCTAACCTAACACTAACCCTATACCTAACCCTAACCCTAACCCAAACATTAATCCTAAACCTAACCCTAACCCAAGCCATAAGCCTAAACCTAACCCTAACAAAAACCCTAACAATAACCTTAACCCTAACCCTAACCTAACCCTGATCCTAACACTAACCCTAACGGTAATCCTAACCAAACCCATAAACCTAACCCTATCCCTAAACACAACCCTAACCCAAACCTTAACCCTAACCCTAACACTAACCCTAACCGTAAACCTAACCTTAACCCACACCCTAACCCTAACCCTTACCATAACCCAAACATTAACCCTGAACCTAACCCTAACCCAAGCCATAAGACTAAAACTAACCCTAACCCAAACCCTAACAATAACCTTAACCCTTACCCCATCCTAACCCTAAACCTTACCCTAACCCTAACCCTAATGCTAACCCAACCCATAAATCTAACCCTATCCCTAAACACAACCCTAATCCAAAACTTAACCCTAACCCTAACACTAACGCTAACCGTAAACCTAACCCTAACCCTAACCCTAACCCTAAATCCTAAGACTAAACCTGAACTTAAACCTAACCCAAACCCTAACCCTAACACTAACACTAACCCTAACCCTAATCCAAACCCACACACTAACCCTAACCCTAACCCTAAACCAAACCCAAATCCTAACCCTAAACTTAACCCTAACCCTAATCTTAAACCAAACCCAAACTCTAACCCTAACCCTAACCCTAACAATAACCCAAACCCTAACCCTCACCCTAACTCAAACCCTAACCCTAACCCTAACCCTAACCCATATCCTAACCCTAAACCTAACGCTAGCCCAAACACTAACCTAAACCTAACCCTAACACAAGCCCTAACCCTAACCCTAACCCTAACCCAAACCCAAATCCTAACCCTAAACTTAACACTAACCCTAATCTTAAACCAAACCCAAACTCTAACCCTAACCCTAACCCTAACCCTAACAATAACCCAAACCCTAACCCTCACCCTAACTGAAACCCTAACCCTAACCCTAACCCAAAACCAAATCCTAATCCTAAACCTAACCCTAACAAAAACCCAAAACCTAACCCTAAACCTAACGCTAGCCCAAACACTAACCTAAACCTAACCCTAACACAAGCCATAACCCTAATCCTAACCCTAACCCAAACCAAACCCTAACACTCATCTTATCCGTAACCCTAACCCAAACTCTAATCGTAACCCTAACCCTAACCCTAACCCTAAACATAACCCTAAACCTAACACTAACACAAACCTTAACCCTATACCTAACCCTAACCCTAACCCAAACATTAACCCTAAACCTAACCCTAACTCAAACTCAATCCCTAATCCTAACCCTAACTCTAAACCAAATCCTAACCATAAAAAGAACACAAACCATAACTCTATCCCTAAATCTAACCATAAACCTAAACCTAACCCTGACCCAAACGCACACCCTAACCCTAAACCTAATCCTCACCCTAACCCAAACCCTAACCCTAGCCTTAACCTAAACTTAACCCTAACCCAAACGCTAAACCTAACCCTAATCCAAACCATAACCCTAACCCTAACCTTAACCCGAACCCTAACCCACACCCTAACCCTAACCCTAACCCAAACCCAAACCCTAAACTAACCCTAACCCTAACAATAACCCAAACCCTAACACTAACCCTAACCCTAACCCTAACCCAAACCCAAACCCTAACCCAAACCATAACCCTAACCCTAACCCTAAACCTAACCCAAACCCTAGCACTAACCCTAACTCAAACCCAAACCCTAACCCAAACCGTAACCCTAACCCTAACCCTAACCCTAATCCTAACGCAAAACAAACCCTAACACTAACACTAACCCTAACCCTAACCCTAACCCAAACCCAAACCCTAACCCTAACCCAAACCATAACCCTAATCCTAACCCTAACCCTATACCAAAACCTAACCTTAACCCTAACCCTAACCCTAACACAAACCCTAACCCTAACCCTAAACCTAACACAAACCCTAACACTAACCCTAACCCTAACCCAAACCCTAACCCAAAACCTAAGCCTAAACCTAACCATAACCCAAACCCTAACCCTAACCCTAACCCTAACCCTAACCCAAACCCTAACCCTAACCCTAACCCTATCCTTAACCCAAACCCAACCCCTAACCCTAACCCTAACCATAACCCTAACCCTAACCCTAAACCTTACCCAAACCCTAGCACTAACCCTAACTCAAACCCAAACCCTGACCCAGACCGTAACCCTAACCCTAACCCTAACCCTGATCCTGACGCAAAACAAGCCCTAGCACTAACACTAGCCCTAGCCCTAACCCTAACCCAAACCCAAACCCTAACCCTAACCCAAACCATAACCCTAATCCTAACCCTAACCCTAAACCAAAACCTAACCTTAACCCTAACCCTAACCCTAACACAAACCCTAACCCTAACCCTAAACCTAACACAAACCCTAACACTAACCCTAACCCTAACCCAAACCCTAACCCAAAACCTAAGCCTAAACCTAACCATAACCCAACCCCTAACCCTAACCCTAACCCTAACCCTAACCCAAACCCTAACCCTAACCCTAACCCTAACCCTATCCTTAACCCAAACCCAACCCCTAACCCTAACCCTAACCAAAACCCTAACCCTAAACCTAATCCTAACCCTAACCCAAACATTAACCCTAACCCTTACCCTAACCCTAGCACAAACCCTAACCCTAATCCTAACCCTAACACAAACCCTAACCCTAACCCTAACACAAACCCAAACCCTAACCCAGCCCTAAACCTACCCCAAACTCTTACCGTAACCCTAACCCTAACCCTAACCCTAACACTAAACCTAACACTAAATCAAACCCTAACCGTATACCTAACCCTAACCCTAACCCAAATATTACCCCTAAACCTAATCCTAACCCAAACCCTAACCCTAAACCCAACCCTAACCCAAACCCTAACCATAACCATAAACCTAACCCTAACCCAAACCCTAACCCTAAAGGTAATCCAAACGTTAACCCGAAACCTAACCATAACCCAAACCCTAACCCTAACCCTAAATCTAATCCTTACCGAAACCCAAACCCTAACCCTAACCCTAAACCTAACCCAAACCCTAACCCAAACCCTAACCCAAACCCAAATCCAAACCCTAACCCTCACACAAACCATAACACTAATCCTAATCGTAACCCCAACCCTAAACCTAACCCTAACCCAAACACTAACCCTAATCCTAAATCTGAACCTAACCCTAACCCTAATTCTAACCCTAACCCTAAACCTAACCATAACCATAACCCATACCCTAATCCCAGGTTAGCCTTGAACTGATAATACTCCTGCCTCACCCCCAAGTGTTGAGTTGTACTTTTTTAAGAGCAAAGATTGGATTCAGCAACAATGAAAAAGGAAAATATTTTCCCTCATAGAAAACGATGTGCAAAGTACTTTTCTAATTCAAATATAGCTTATAGTACTTAAGAATCCAATATCAATAATATGGTAATTTCTAGAAAGAATGAGGTTGGTTATTTAGGTAACCACGTGCAATCCTGGCAAGAGCTGCAGGACTGGGAAGCAACCTTGGCATGACTTGACCATGGGAGGAGCACCTGCTCTGAAGCTATGATAGACAGGCAGAGCTCTGCAAGTGAGTGCAGAGTGCTATTGGTCATTCTCCTGTCATTGGAGTCTGATGCGGGCAGGAGTGCTGAGGTCACAGAATCTTGGACTAAGATTCTGGAACTCCAAGAGGCAGTGACCAGGCAAACATTGTTTAGGGTGTTGCTAGGTGACAAAGCCCTCTCAGCTGAGTTGCTGAAACACAGAGGTTTCTTGGTGGTAGGCTCTAGTGTTTGGGTGACCAGTTTGGAGAGATTTAGTTGACTTTAGGTCAAAGATCTAGTGTTTGACAAAAAGAAGCAGCCAGGAGAAGATGGGAGGAGGAGGGGAGAAGGTGGTGTGGCCTGCTGACCATGCCCTGAACCTCCACATAGAGGACCTCTACTACTAACCCTAATTGCCTACCTCTACTAACCCTAACGCTAACCCGAACCCTAACCCTAACCCTAACCCTAAACCTAACCTAACACTAACCCTATACCTAACCCTAATCCTAACCCAAACATTAAACCTAAACATAACCTTAACCCTAACCCTAAGACTAAACCTAACCATAACGCAAGCATTAACCCTAAACATAACCCTAACCCTAGCCCAAACCCTAACCCTAAACCTAACACTAACACAAACCCTAACCCTAGCACTAACCCAAACCCAAACCCTAACCCTAACCCAAACATTAACCCTAAACCTAAACTTAACCCAAACCCTAACCCTAACCATAACCCTAACCCTAACCAAAACCCAAATCCTCACCCTAAACCTAAACCTATCCCATACCCTAACCGTAACCCTCACCGAAACCATAACCCTAACCCTAACCCTAACAAAAACACTAACCCTAACCCTAACCGTAACCCAAACATTAACCCTAAACCTAACCCTAACCCAAACCCTACCCCTAAACCTAACCCTAACCCAAACCTTAAACCTATCCCAAACCCAAACACTAACCCTAAGCCTAATCCTAACCCTAACCCTAACCCTAACGCTAACCCTAACTCTAACCCAAAACCTAATCCTAACCCTAATGCTAACCCAAACTATAACACTAACCCTAATCGTAAACCTATCCCTAACCCGAACCCTAACCCAAACACTAACCCTAACCCTAATCCTAAATCTAACCCTAACCCTAATTCTAATCCTAACCCTAACCATAAACCATACCCTAATCCCAGGGTAGCCTTGAACGGTTAATCCTCCTGCCTCACCTCCAAGACTTGAGTTGTACTTTTCTAAGATCAAAGATTGGATTCAGCAACAATGAAAAAGGAAAATATTTTCCCTCATAGAGAACGATGCCCAAAGTAGTTTTCTGATTCAAATGTAGATTATAATACTGAACAATCCAATATCAATAATATGGTAATTTCTAGAAAGAATGAGGTTGGTTATTGAGGTAACAAAGTGCAATCCTGGCAAGAGCTGCAGGACTGGGAAGAACCTTGGCATGACTTGACCAGGGGAGGAGAACCTGCTCTGAATCTTTGATAGACAGGCAGAGCTTTGCAAGTGGGTGCAGAGTGCTATTGGTCAGTCTCCTGTCATTGGTGTCTGATGTGGGCAGGAGTGCTGAGGTCACAGAATCTTGGACTAAGACTCTGGAAATCCAAGAGGCAGTGACCTGGCAAAGCATTGTTTAGGGTGTTGCTAGGTGACAAAGCCCTCTCAGATGAGTTGCTGAAACACAGAGGTTTCCTGGTGGTAGGCTCTAGTGTTTGGGTGACCAGAGAGATTTAGTTGACTTTAGGTCAAAGTTCTAGTGTTTGACAAAAAGAAGCAGCCAGGAGAAGATGGGAGGAGGAGGGGAGAAGGTGGTGTGGCCTGCTGGCCCTGCCCAGGACCTCCACATACAGGACCTCTACTACAAAGCCTACCTCTACTAACTTAACCCTAACCCTAACCCTAACCCAAACCCTAACCCTAAACGTAACCCAAACACTAACGGTAACCCTAACCCTAACCCTAACCCTAACCCTAACCCTAACCCTAACCCTGCCCAGGCCCTCCACATACAGGACCTCTACTAAAACGCCTACCTCTACTAAACCTGACCCTAATCCTAACCCTAACCCTAACCATAACCCTAACCTAACACTAACCCTATACCTAACCCTAACCCTAACCCAAACATTAATCCTAAACCTAACCCTAACCCAAGCCATAAGCCTAAACCTAACCCTAACAAAAACCCTAACAATAACCTTAACCCTAACCCTAACCTAACCCTAATCCTAACCCTAACCCTAACGGTAATCCTAACCAAACCCATAAACCTAACCCTATCCCTAAACACAACCCTAACCCAAACCTTAACCCTAACCCTAACACTAACCCTAACCGTAAACCTAACCTTAACCCACACCCTAACCCTAACCCTAACCCTTACCATAACCCAAACATTAACCCTGAACCTAACCCTAACCCAAGCCATAAGACTAAAACTAACCCTAACCCAAACCCTAACAATAACCTTAACCCTAACCCTATCCTAACCCTAATCCTAACCCTAACCCTAACCCTAATGCTAACCCAACCCATAAATCTAACCCTATCCCTAAACACAACCCTAATCCAAAACTTAACCCTAACCCTAACACTAACGCTAACCGTAAACCTAACCCTAACCCTAACCCTAACCCTAAATCCTAAGACTAAACCTGAACTTAAACCTAACCCAAACCCTAACCCTAACACTAACACTAACCCTAAACCTAATCCAAACCCACACCCTAACCCTAACCCTAACCCTAACCCTAAACCAAACCCAAATCCTAACCCTAAACTTAACACTAACCCTAATCTAAAACCAAACCCAAACTCTAACCCTAACCCTAACCCTAACAATAACCCAAACCCTAACCCTCACCCTAACTCAAACCCTAACCCTAACCCTAACCCAAAACCAAATCCTAATCCTAAACCTAACCCTAACAAAAACCCAAACCCTAACCCTAACCCAAATCCTAACCCTAAACCTAATGCTAGCACAAACACTAACCTAAACCTAACCCTAACACAAGCCCTAACCATAACCCTAACCCTAACCCAAACCAAACCCTAACCCTCATCTTATCCGTAACCCTAACCCAAACTCTAATCGTAACCCTAACCCTAACCCTAACCCTAAACATAACCCTAAACCTAACACTAACACAAACCTTAACCCTATACCTAACCCTAACCCTAACCCAAACATTAACCCTAAACCTAACCCTAACTCAAGCTCAATCCCTAATCCTAAACCTAACTCTAAACCAAACCCTAACCATAACCAGAACACAAACCATAACTCTATCCCTAAACCTAACCCTAAACCTAAACCTAACCCTGACCCAAACGCACACCCTAACCCTAAACCTAATCCTAACCATAACCCAAACCCTAACCCTAGCCTTAACCTAAACTTAACCCTAACCCAAACGCTAACCCTAACCCTAATCCAAACCATAACCCTAACCCTAACCTTAACCCAAACCCTAACCCACACCCTAACCCTAACCCTAACCCAAACCCAAACCCTAAACTAACCCTAACCCTAACAATAACCCAAACCCTAACACTAACCCTAACCCTAACCCTAACCCAAACCCAAACCCTAACCCAAACCATAACCCTAACCCTAACCCTAAACCTAACCCAAACCCTAGCACTAACCCTAACTCAAACCCAAACCCTAACCCAAACCGTAACCCTAACCCTAACCCTAACCCTAATCCTAACGCAAAACAAACCCTAACACTAACACTAACCCTAACCCTAACCCTAACCCAAACCCAAACCCTAACCCTAACCCAAACCATAACCCTAATCCTAACCCTAACCCTAAACCAAAACCTAACCTTAACCCTAACCCTAACCCTAACACAAACCCTAACCCTAACCCTAAACCTAACACAAACCCTAACACTAACCCTAACCCTAACCCAAACCCTAACCCAAAACCTAAGCCTAAACCTAACCATAACTCAAACCCTAACCCTAACCCTAACCCTAACCCTAACCCAAACCCTAACCCTAACCCTAACCCTAACCCTAACCCTAACCTTAACCCAAACCCAACCCCTAACCCTAACCCTAACCAAAACCCTAACCCTAAACCTAATCCTAACCATAACCCAAACATTAACCCTAACCCTAACCCTAACCCTAGCACAAACCCTAACCCTAATCCTAACCCTAACACAAACCCTAACCCTAACCCTAACACAAACCCAAACCCTAACCCAGCCCTAAACCTAACCCAAACTCTTACCGTAACCCTAAACCTAACCCTAATCCTAACCCTAACACTAAACCTAACACTAAATCAAACCCTAACCGTATACCTAACCCTAACCCTAACCCAAATATTACCCCTAAACCTAATCCTAACCCAAACCCTAACCCTAAACCCAACCCTAACCCAAACCCTAAGCATAACCATAAACCTAACCCTAACCCAAACCCTAACCCTAAAGGTAATCCAAACGTTAACCCGAAACCTAACCATAACCCAAACCCTAACCCTAACCCTAAATCTAATCCTTACCGAAACCCAAACCCTAACCCTAACCCTAAACCTAACCCAAACCCTAACCCAAACCCTAACCCAAACCCAAATCCAAACCCTAACCCTAACCCAAACCATAACCCTAATCCTAATCGTAACCCTAACCCTAAACCTAACCCTAACCCAAACACTAACCCTAATCCTAAATCTGAACCTAACCCTAACCCTAATTCTAACCCTAACCCTAAACCTAACCATAACCATAACCCATACCCTAATCCCAGGTTAGCCTTGAACTGATAATACTCCTGCCTCACCCCCAAGTGTTGAGTTGTACTTTTTTAAGAGCAAAGATTGGATTCAGCAACAATGAAAAAGGAAAATATTTTCCCTCATAGAAAACGATGTGCAAAGTACTTTTCTAATTCAAATATAGCTTATAGTACTTAAGAATCCAATATCAATAATATGGTAATTTCTAGAAAGAATGAGGTTGGTTATTTAGGTAACCACGTGCAATCCTGGCAAGAGCTGCAGGACTGGGAAGCAACCTTGGCATGACTTGACCATGGGAGGAGCACCTGCTCTGAAGCTATGATAGACAGGCAGAGCTCTGCAAGTGAGTGCAGAGTGCTATTGGTCATTCTCCTGTCATTGGAGTCTGATGCGGGCAGGAGTGCTGAGGTCACAGAATCTTGGACTAAGATTCTGGAACTCCAAGAGGCAGTGACCAGGCAAACATTGTTTAGGGTATTGCTAGGTGACAAAGCCCTCTCAGCTGAGTTGCTGAAACACAGAGGTTTCTTGGTGGTAGGCTCTAGTCTTTGGGTGACCAGTTTGGAGAGATTTAGTTGACTTTAGGTCAAAGATCTAGTGTTTGACAAAAAGAAGCAGCCAGGAGAAGATGGGAGGAGGAGGGGAGAAGGTGGTGTGGCCTGCTGACCATGCCCTGAACCTCCACATAGAGGACCTCTACTACTAACCCTAATTGCCTACCTCTACTAACCCTAACGCTAACCCTAACCCTAACCCTAACCCTAACCCTAAACCTAACCTAACACTAACCCTATACCTAACCCTAATCCTAACCCAAACATTAAACCTAAACATAACCTTAACCCTAACCCTAAGACTAAACCTAACCATAACCCAAGCATTAACCCTAAACATAACCCTAACCCTAGCCCAAACCCTAACCCTAAACCTAACACTAACACAAACCCTAACCCTAACACTAACCCAAACCCAAACCCTAACCCTAACCCAAACATTAACCCTAAACCTAAACTTAACCCAAACCCTAACCCTAAACCTAACCCTAACCCAAACCCTAACCCTAACCATAACCCTAACCCTAACCAAAACCCAAATCCTAACCTTAAACCTAAAGCTATCCCATACCCTAACCGTAACCCTAACCGAAACCATAACCCTAACCCTAACCCTAACAAAAACACTAACCCTAACCCAAAACGTAACCCAAATATTAACCCTAAACCTAACCCTAACCCAAACCCTACCCCTAAACCTAACCCTAACCCAAACCTTAAACCTATCCCAAACCCAAACACTAACCCTAACCCTAATCCTAACCGTAACCCTAACCCTAACTCTAATCCAAACCCACACCCTAACCCTATACCTAACCCTAAACCAAACCCAAACCCTAACACTGAACTTAACACTAAACCTAACCCTAACCCAAACCCAAAACGTAACCCTAAACTTAAGCCTAACAATAACCCAAACCCTAACCCTAACCCTAACCCAAACCCTAACCCTAACCCTAACCCTAACCCAAACCCAAACAGTAACCCTAACCCTAATCCTAACCCAAACCCAAAACCTAAACCTAAACCTAACCCTAACCCAAACCCTAACCATAACCAGAATCCAAACTATAACGCTATCCCTAAACCTAACCCTAACACTAGACCTATCCCTAACCCAAACGCACACCCTAACTCTAACCCTTACCCTAACCGTAACCCTAACATAAACCTAACCCTAACCCTAACCCTAACCCTAACCCTACCCCAAACCCTAACACTAACCCTAACCCTATCCCAAACCCTAACCCTAACCATAAACTAAACTTAAGCCTAACCCAAACGCTAACCATAACCCTAACCCTAACCCTAACCCTAATCCTAACCCTAACCTTAACCCAAATCCTAACCTTATCGCAAACCCTGACCCTAAACCTAACCTAAACCCTAACCCTAACACTAACACTAACCCTAACCCAAACCCAAACCCTAATCCTAACACTAACCCTAACCCTAACCCTAACCCTAACACTCACCGTAAACCAAACGGAAACCCTAAACCTAACCCTAACCCTAACTCACACCCTAACCCTAAACCTAACATTAACCCTAAACATAATCCTAACCCTAACCCTAACCCAAACCATAACCCTAATCCTAATCATATCCCTAACCCTAAACCTAATCCTAACCTAAACACTAACCATAACCCTAACCCTAAACCTAACCCTAACACTAATTCTAATCCTAACCCTAACCATAACCATAACCATAACCCATACCCTAATCCCAGGGTAGCCTTGAACTGATAATCCTCCTGCCTCACCCCCAAGAGTTGAGTTGTACTTTTTTAAGAGCAAAGATTGGATTCAGCAGTAATGAAAATGAAAATATTTTCCCTCATAGAAAATGTCAAAAGTAGTTTTCTGATTCAAATGTAGCTTATAGTACTTAAGAATCCAATATCAATAATATGGTAATTTCTAGAAAGAATGAGGTTGGTTATTTAGGTAACCACGTGCAATCCTGGCAAGAGCTGCAGGACTGGGAAGCAACCTTGGCATGACTTGACCAGGGGAGGAGCACCTGCTCTGAAGCTATGATAGACAGGCAGAGCTTTGCAAGTGAGTGCTGAGTGCTATTGGTTAGTCTCCTGTCATTGGTGTCTGATGTGGGCAGGAGTGCTGAGGTCACAGAATCTTGGACTAAGATTCTGGAACTCCAAGAGGCAGTGACCTGGCAAAGCATTGTTTAGGGTATTGCAAGCTGACAAAGCCCTCTCAGATGAGTTGCTGAAATACAGAGGTTTCTTGGTGGTAGGCTCTAGTGTTTGGGTGACAGGTGGAGAGATTATAGTAGACTTTAGGTCAAAGTTCTAGTGTTTGACAAAAAGAAGCAGCCAGGAGAAGATGGGAGTAGGAGGGGAGAAGGTGGTGTGGCCTGCTGGCCCTGCCCAGGCCCTCCATATTCAGGACCTCTACTACAAAGCCTACCTCTACTAACCTAACCCTAACCCTAACCCTAACACTAACCCTAACCGTAACCCAAAACCTAACCCTAACTCTAACCCTAAATCTAAACCTAACCCTAACCCAAACCCTAACCCTAAACCTAAACATAACACAAACCCTAACCCTAACCCAAACCCTAACATAAACCCAAATCCTAACCCTAACCCTAATCCTAACCCTAACCCTAACCCATACCCTAACCGTAACGCTAACCCTAACCCTAACCCTAACCCTAAAACTAACCCTAACCCTAACCCAAACATTAACCCTAAACCTAACCCTAACCCAAAGCCTAACCCTAAACCTAACCCTAACCCAAACCCTAACCCTATCCCAAACCCAAACCCTAACCCTAACCCTTAGCTTAATCCTAACCCTAACCCTAACCCTAACCGAACTCATAAACCTAACCCTATCCCTAAACACAACCCAAACCAAACCTTAACCCTAAACCTGACCCTAACACTAAACCTAATCCTAACCCTTACCCTAACCCTAAACCCGAACACTAAACCTGAACATAAACCTATCCCAAACCCTAACCCTAACACTAACCCTAACCCTAACTCTAATCCAAACCCACACCCTAACCCTATACCTAACCCTAAACCAAACCCAAACCCTAACACTGAACTTAACACTAACCCTAACCCTAACCCAAACCCAAACCGTAACCCTAAACCTAAACCTAAGAATAACCCAAACCCTAACCCTAACCCTAACCCAAACTCTAACCCTAACCCTAAACCTAACCCTAACCCAAACGCAAACCCTAACCCAAACCCTAACCCTAACGCTAACTCTAACCCAAACCCTAACCCTAACCCTAAACTTAACCCTATACCTAAACCTAACTCTAACCCAAACCCTAACCCTAACCCTAACCCTAACCCTAATCCTAACCCTAACCCAAACCCTAATCCTAACCCTAACACTAACCCTAACCCAAATTTTAACCCTAAACCTAACCCTAACCCTAACCCTAACCCTATCCCTAACCCAAACCCTAACACTAACCCTAAACCTAACCAAAACAATAACTCTAACCCTAACCCTAACCCAAACCCAAACCCTAACCCTAACCCTAAACCTAACCCAAACCCTAGCCCAAACCCTAACCCAAACCCTAACACTAACCCTAAACCTAACCCTAACCCTAAGCCAAACCCAAACCCTAGCCCTAAACCTAACCCTAACCCAAACGCACACCCTAACCCTAACCCTAACCCTAACCCTAACCCAAAAACTAACCCTAAACTTAAACTAAACTTAACCCTAACCCAAACGTTAACACTAACCCTAACCTTAACCCTAACCCTAATCCTAACCCTAACCTTAACCCAAATCCTAACCTTATCCCAAACCCTAACCCTAAACCTAACCTAAACCCTAACCGTAAGCCTAACCCTAACACCAACCCTAACCCAAACCCAAACTCTAATCCTAACACTAACCCTAACCCTAACCCTAACACTCACCCTAACCCAAACGGAAACCCTAAACCTAACCCTATCCCTAACTCAAACCCTAAACCTAATCCTACCCCTAACCCTAACCCAAACCATAACCCTAAACCTAATCCTAACACAAACCTTAACCCTAACCCTAACACAAACCCTAACCCTAACCCTAACCCTAAATCTAAACCTAACCCTAACCCTAATTCTAACCCTAACCCTAACCATAACCATAACCATAACCCATACCCTAATCCCAGGGTAGCCTTGAACTGATAATCCTCCTGCCTCACCCCCAAGAGTTGAGTTGTACTTTTTTAACAGCAAAGATTGGATTGATCAACAATGAAAAAGGGAAATATTTTCCCTCATAGAAAACGATGTCCAAAGTAGTTTTCTGATTCAAATGTAGCTTATAGTACTTAAGAATCCAATATCAATAATATGGTAATTTCTAGAAAGAATGAGGTTGGTTATTTATGTAAACACGTGCAATCCTGGCAAGAGCTGCAGGACTGGGAAGCAACCTTGGCATGACTTGACCAGGGGAGGAGCACCTGCTCTGAAGCTATGATAGACAGGCAGAGCTTTGCAAGTGAGTGCTGAGGGCTATTGGTCAGTCTCCTGTCATTGGTGTCTGATGTGAGCAGGAGTGCTGAGGTCACAGAATCTTGGACTAAGATTCTGGAACTCGAAGAGGCAGTGACTTGGCAAAGCATTGTTTAGGGTGTTACTAGGTGACAAAGCCCTCTAAGATGAGTTGCTGAAACACAGAGGTTTCTTGGTGGTAGGCTCTAGTGTTTGGGTGACCAGTTTGGAGAGATTTAATTGACTTTAGGTCAAAGTTCTAGTGTTTGACAAAAAGAAGCTGCCAGGAGAAGATGGGAGGAGGAGGGGAGAAGGTGGTGGGGCCTGCTGGCCCTGCCCAGGCCCTCCACAAACAGGACCTCTACTACTAAGCCTACCTCTACTAACCCTAACCCTAACACTAACCCTAACCCTAACCCGAAACCTAACCTAACACTAACACTATACCTAACGCGAACACTAACCCAAACATTAAACCTAAACCTAACACTAAACCTAACCCTAAGCCTAAACCTAACCGTAAGCCAAACCTTAACCCTAAACCTAACCCTAACACTAGCCCAAACCCTAACCCTAAACCTAACACTAACACCAACCCTAACCCTAACCCTAACCCAAACCCAAACCCTAAACCTAAACCTAACCCTAACACAAACCCTAACACTAAACCTAACCCTAGACCAAACCCTAACCCTAACCCTAACCCTAGCCCAAACCCTAACCCTAATCCTAACCCTAACACAAACCCTAACCCTAACCCTAACACAAACCCAAACCCTAACCCAGCCCTAAACCTAACCCAAATTCTTACCGTAACCCTAACCCTAACCCTAACCCTAACCTTATCCCAAACTCTAACTGTAACCCTAACCCTAACCCTCACCCTAACCCTAAACCTAACCCTAACCCAAACCCTAACCGTATATCTAACCCTAACCCTAACCCACACATTACCCCTAAACCTAACCCTAACCCAAACCCTAACCCTGAACCCAACCCTAACCCAAACCCTAACCATAACCATAACCCTAACCCTAACCCTAAAACTAACCCTAACCCTAACCCAAACATTAACCCTAAACCTAACCCTAACCCAAAGCCTAACCCTAAACCTAACCCTAACCCAAACCCTAACCCTATCCCAAACCCAAACCCTAACCCTAACCCTTAGCTTAATCCTAACCCTAGCCCTAACCCTAACCGAACTCATAAACCTAACCCTATCCCTAAACACAACCCAAACCAAACCTTAACCCCAAACCTGACCCTAACACTAACCCTAATCCTAACCCTAACCCTAACCCTAAACCCGAACACTAAACCTGAACATAAACCTAACCCAAACCCTAACCCTAACACTAACCCTAACCCTAACTCTAATCCAAACCCACACCCTAACCCTATACCTAACCCTAAACCAAACCCAAACCCTAACACTGAACTTAACACTAACCCTAACCCTAACCCAAACCCAAACCGTAACCCTAAACCTAAACCTAAGAATAACCCAAACCCTAACCCTAACCCTAACCCAAACTCTAACCCTAACCCTAAACCTAACCCTAACCCAAACGCAAACCCTAACCCAAACCCTAACCCTAACGCTAACTCTAACCCAAACCCTAACCCTAACCCTAATCCTAACCCTAACCCTAACCCTAACTCTAACCCAAACCCTAACCCTAACCCTAACCCTAACCCTAATCCTAACCCTAACCCAAACCCTAATCCTAACCCTAACACTAACCCTAACCCAAATTTTAACCCTAAACCTAACCCTAACCCTAACCCTATCCCTAACCCAAACCCTAACACTAACCCTAAACCTAACCAAAACAATAACTCTAACCCTAACCCTAACCCAAACCCAAACCCTAACCCTAACCCTAAACCTAACCCAAACCCTAGCCCAAACCCTAACCCAAACCCTAACACTAACCCTAAACCTAACCCTAACCCTAAGCCAAACCCAAACCCTAGCCCTAAACCTAACCCTAACCCAAACGCACACCCTAACCCTAACCCTAACCATAACCCTAACCCAAAAACTAACCCTAAACTTAAACTAAACTTAACCCTAACCCAAACGTTAACACTAACCCTAACCTTAACCCTAACCCTAATCCTAACCCTAACCTTAACCCAAATCCTAACCTTATCCCAAACCCTAACCCTAAACCTAACCTAAACCCTAACCGTAAGCCTAACCCTAACACTAACCCTAACCCAAACCCAAACTCTAATCCTAACACTAACCCTAACCCTAACCCTAACACTCACCCTAACCCAAACGGAAACCCTAAACCTAACCCTATCCCTAACTCAAACCCTAAACCTAATCCTACCCCTAACCCTAACCCAAACCATAACCCTAAACCTAATCCTAACACAAACCTTAACCCTAACCCTAACACAAACCCTAACCCTAACCCTAACCCTAAATCTAAACCTAACCCTAACCCTAATTCTAACCCTAACCCTAACCATAACCATAACCATAACCCATACCCTAATCCCAGGGTAGCCTTGAACTGATAATCCTCCTGCCTCACCCCCAAGAGTTGAGTTGTACTTTTTTAACAGCAAAGATTGGATTGATCAACAATGAAAAAGGGAAATATTTTCCCTCATAGAAAACGATGTCCAAAGTAGTTTTCTGATTCAAATGTAGCTTATAGTACTTAAGAATCCAATATCAATAATATGGTAATTTCTAGAAAGAATGAGGTTGGTTATTTATGTAAACACGTGCAATCCTGGCAAGAGCTGCAGGACTGGGAAGCAACCTTGGCATGACTTGACCAGGGGAGGAGCACCTGCTCTGAAGCTATGATAGACAGGCAGAGCTTTGCAAGTGAGTGCTGAGGGCTATTGGTCAGTCTCCTGTCATTGGTGTCTGATGTGAGCAGGAGTGCTGAGGTCACAGAATCTTGGACTAAGATTCTGGAACTCGAAGAGGCAGTGACTTGGCAAAGCATTGTTTAGGGTGTTACTAGGTGACAAAGCCCTCTAAGATGAGTTGCTGAAACACAGAGGTTTCTTGGTGGTAGGCTCTAGTGTTTGGGTGACCAGTTTGGAGAGATTTAATTGACTTTAGGTCAAAGTTCTAGTGTTTGACAAAAAGAAGCTGCCAGGAGAAGATGGGAGGAGGAGGGGAGAAGGTGGTGGGGCCTGCTGGCCCTGCCCAGGCCCTCCACAAACAGGACCTCTACTACTAAGCCTACCTCTACTAACCCTAACCCTAACACTAACCCTAACCCTAACCCGAAACCTAACCTAACACTAACACTATACCTAACGCGAACACTAACCCAAACATTAAACCTAAACCTAACACTAAACCTAACCCTAAGCCTAAACCTAACCGTAAGCCAAACCTTAACCCTAAACCTAACCCTAACACTAGCCCAAACCCTAACCCTAAACCTAACACTAACACCAACCCTAACCCTAACCCTAACCCAAACCCAAACCCTAAACCTAAACCTAACCCTAACACAAACCCTAACACTAAACCTAACCCTAGACCAAACCCTAACCCTAACCCTAACCCTAGCCCAAACCCTAACCCTAATCCTAACCCTAACACAAACCCTAACCCTAACCCTAACACAAACCCAAACCCTAACCCAGCCCTAAACCTAACCCAAATTCTTACCGTAACCCTAACCCTAACCCTAACCCTAACCTTATCCCAAACTCTAACTGTAACCCTAACCCTAACCCTCACCCTAACCCTAAACCTAACCCTAACCCAAACCCTAACCGTATATCTAACCCTAACCCTAACCCACACATTACCCCTAAACCTAACCCTAACCCAAACCCTAACCCTGAACCCAACCCTAACCCAAACCCTAACCATAACCATAACCCTAACCCTAACCCAAACCCTAACCCTAAAGCTAATCCAAACAGTAACCCGAAACCTAACCCTAACCCAAACCCTAACCCTAAACCTAACCTAACACTAACCCTATACCTAACCCTAACACTAACCCAAACATTAAACCTAAACCTAACCCTAACCCTAACCCTAAGCCTAAACCTAACCATAACCCAAACCTTAACCCTAAACCAAACCCTAACCCTAGCCCAAACCCTAACCCTAAACCTAACACTAACACCAACCCTAACCCTAACCCTAACCCAATCCCAAACTCTAAAACTAAACCTAACCCTAACACAAACCCTAACACTAAACCTAACCCTAGCCCAAACCCTAACCCTAAACCTAACCCTAACACAAACCCTAAACCTAACCCAAACCCAAACCCTAACACTAACCCTAACCCAAACTCTAACTGTAACCCTAACCCTAACCCTCACCCTAACCCTAAACCTAACACTAACCCAAACCCTAACCCTAACCCTAAACCTAAGCCTAACAATAACCCAAACCCTAACCGTAAACCTAACCGTAACCCAAACCCTAACCCTAAACCTAACCCTAACCCAAAACCTAACCCTAAACCTAACCCTAACACAAAACCTAACCCTATCCCTAACCCTAACCCTAACCCAAACCCAAATCCTAACCCTAAACCTAAACCTATCCCGTACCCTAACCGTAACCCTAACCGTAACCGTAACCCTAACCCTAACCCTAACAAAAACACTAACCCTAACCCTAACCGTAACCCAAACATTAACCGTAAACCTAACCCTAACCCAAACCCTACCCCTAAACCTAAGCCTAACCCAAACCTTAAACCTATCCCAAACCCAAACACTAACGCTAAGCCTAATCCTAACCCTAACCCTAACCCTAACCCTAACCGAACCCATAAACCTAACCCTATCCCTAAACACAACCCTAACCCAAACCTTAACCCTAAATCTGACTCAAACACTAGTCCTAACCCTAATCCTAACCCTAAACCCGAACACTAAACCTGAACATAAACCTAACCCAAAACCTAACCCTAACACTAACCCTAACCCTAACTCTAATCCAAACCCACACTCTAACCCTATACCTAACCCTAAACCAAACCCAAACCCTAACACTGAACATAACACTAAACCTAACCCTAACCCAAACCCAAAACGTAACCCTAAACCTAAGCCTAACAATAACCCAAACCCTAAACCTAACCCTAACCCAAACCCTAACCCTAACCCTAACCATAACCCTAACCCAAACCCAATCACTAACCCTAACCCTAATCCTAACACAAACCCAAACCCTAAACCTAAACCTAACCCTAATCCAAACCCTAACCATAACCAGAATCCAAATTATAACACTATCCCTAAACCTAACCCTAACCCTAAACCTAACCCTAACCCAAACGCACACCCTAACCCTAACCCTAACTCTAACCCTAACACAAACCTAACCCTAACCCTAACCCTAACCCTAACCCTAAACCTAACCCAAACCCTAAAACTAACCCTAACCCTATCCCAAACCCTAACCCTAACCATAAACTAAACTTAACCCTAACCCAAACTCTAACCCTAACCCTAACCCTAACCCTAATCCTAACCCTAACCTTAACCCAAATCCTAACCTTATCACAAACCCTGACCCTAAACCTAACCTAAACCCTAACGCTAACACTAACACTAACCCTAACCCAAACCCAAACCCTAATCCTAACACTAACCCTAACCCTAACCCTAAACCTAACACTCACCGTAACCCAAACGGAAACCCTAAACCTAACCCTAACCCTAACTCACACCGTAACCCTAACCCTAACATTAACCCTATCCCTATTCCTAACCCTAACCCTTTCCCAAACCATAACCCTAATCCTCATCATATACCTAACCCTAAACCTAACCCTAACCCAAACACCAACCATAACCCTAACCCTAAACCTAACCCTAACCCTAATTCTAACCCTAACCCTAACCATAACCATAACCATAACCCATACCCTAATCCGAGGGTAGCCTTGAACTGATAATTCTCCTGCCTCACCCCCAAGAGTTGAGTTGTACTTTTTTAAGAGCAAAGATTGGATTCAGCAGCAATGAAAATGAAAATATTTTCCCTCATAGAAAATGATGTCGAAAGTAGTTTTCTGATTCAAATGTCGCTTATAATACTTAAGAATCCAATATCAATAATATGGTAATTTCTAGAAAGAATGAGGTTGGTTATTTAGGAAACCACGTGCAATCCTGGCAAGAGCTGCAGGACTGGGAAGCATCCTTGGCATGACTAGACCAGGGGAGGAGCACCTGCTCTGAAGCTATGATAGACAGGCAGAGCTTTGTAAGTGAGTGCTGAGTGCTATTGGTCAGTCTTCTGTCATTGGTGTCTGATGTGGGCAGGAGTGCTGAGGTCACAGAAACTTGGACTAAGATTCTGGAACTCCAAGAGGCAGTGACCTGGCAAAGCATTGTTTAGGGTATTGCTAGTTGACAAAGCCCTCTCAGATGAGTTGCTGAAACACAGATGTCTCTTGGTGGTATGCTCTAGTGTTTAGGTGACCAGTTTGGAGAGATTTAGTTGACTTTAGGTCAAAGTTCTAGTGTTTGACAAAAAGAAGCAGCCAGGAGAAGATGGGAGGAGGAGGGGAGAAGGTGGTGTGGCCTGCTGGCCCTGCCCAGGCCCTCCACATACAGGACCTCTACTACAAAGCCTACCTCTACTAACCTAACCGTAACCCTAAACCTAATCCTAACCCTTACCGTAACCCAAAACCTAACCCTAACCCTAAACCTAACCCTAACACAAAACCTAACCCTAACCCTAATCCTAACCCAAACCCAAATCCTAACCCTAACCCTAACCCTAACCCTAACCCATACCCTAACCGTAACCCTAACCCTAACCCTAAAACTAAACCTAACGCTAACCCAAACATTAACCCTAAACCTAACCCTAACCCAAAGCCTAACCCTAAACCTAACCCTAACCCAAACCCTAACCCTATCCCAAACCCAAACCCTAACCCTAAGCCTAATCCTAACCCTAACCCTAACCCTCACCCTAACCGAACTCATAAACCTAACCCTATCCCTAAACACAACCCTAACCCAAAACTTAACCCTAAACCTGAACCTAACACTAACCATAATCCTAACCCTAACCCTAACCCTAAACCCGAACACTAAACCTGAACATGAACCTAACCCAAACCCAAACCCTAACACTAACCCTAACCCTAACTCTAATCCAAAGCCACAGCCTAACCCTATACCTAACCCTAACCCAAACCCAAACCCTAACACTGAACTTAACACTAACCCTAACCCTAACCCAAACCCAAACCGAAACCCTAAACCCTAAACCTAAATCTAAGAATAACCGAAACCCTAACCCAAACCCTAACCCAAACTCTAACCCTTACCCCAAACCTAACCCAAACCCAAACACTAACCCTAACCCTAATCCTAACCCAAACCCAAACTCTAAACCTAAACCTAACCCTAACACAAACCCTAAACATAACCAGAATCCAAACCATAACACTATCCCTAAACCTAATCCTAACCCGAAACATAACCCTAACCCAAACGCACATGCTAACCCTAACCCTAACCCTAACCCTAAACCTAACCCAAACCCTACCACTAAACCTAACCCTAACACAAACCCTAACTCTAACCCTAACCCTAACCCAAACCCAAACCGAAACCCTAAACCCTAAACCTAAATCTATGAAACCCCAAACCCTAACCCTAACCCTCACCCAAACTCTAACCCTTACCCTAAACCTAACCCAAACCCAAACACTAACCCTAACCCTAATCCTAACCCAAACCCAAACTCTAAACCTAAACCTAACCCTAACCCAAACCCTAACCATAACCAGAATCCAAACCATAACACTATCCCTAAACCTAATCCTAACCCGAAACATAACCCTAACCCAAACGCACATGCTAACCCTAACCCTAACCCTAACCCTAAACCTAACCCAAACCCTAACACTAAACCTAACCCTAACCCAAACCCTAACTCTAACCCTAACCCTAACCCAAACCCAAACCCTAACCCTAACCCTAACCCTAACCCAAACCCTAACCCAAACCCTAACCCAAACGCAAACACTAACCTATACCTAACCCTAACCCTAACCCTAACCCTAACACTAATCCTAACGCAAACCAAGCCCTAATACTAACCCTAACCATAAACCTAACCCTAAACCAAACCCAAACCCTAACCCTAAACCTAACCCTAACCCAAAACCTAACCATTACCAGAACACAAACCATAACTCTATCCCTAAACCTAACCCTAACCCTAAACCTAACCCTAACACAAACCCTAAAACTAACCCTAACACAAAAGCAAATCCAGCGCAGCCCTAAACCTAACCCAAACTCTAACCGTAACCCTAACCGTAACCGTAACCCTAACCCTAAACCTAACACTAAACCAAACCCAAACCCTATACCTAACCCTAACCCTAACCCAAACATTAACCCTAAACCTATCCCTAACCCAAACCATAACCCTAAACCTAATGCTAACACAAACCTTAACCCTAACCCTAACACAAACCCTAACCCTAATTCTAACCCTAACCCTAACCATAACCATAACCATAACCCATACCCTAACCCCAGGGTAGCCTTGAACTGATAATCCTCCTGCCTCACCCCCAAGAGTTGAGTTGTACTTTTTTAAGAGCAAAGATTGGATTCAACAACAATGAAAAAGGAAAATATTTTCCCTCATAGAAAACGATGCCCAAAGTAGTTTTCTGATTCAAATGTAGCTTATAGTACTTAAGAATCCAATATCAATAATATGGTAATTTCTAAAAAGAATGAGCTTGGTTATTTAGGTAACCACGTGCAATCCTGGCAAGAGCTGCAGGACTGGGAAGCAACCTTGGCATGACTTGACCAGGGGAGGAGCACCTGCTCTGAAGCTATGATAGACAGGCAGAGCTTTGCAAGTGAGTGCTGAGGGCTATTGGTTAGTCTCCTGTCATTGGTGTCTGATGTGAGCAGGAGTGCTGAGGTCACAGAATCTTGGACTAAGATTCTGGAACTCGAAGAGGCAGTGACTTGGCAAAGCATTGTTTAGGGTGTTGCTAGGTGACAAAGCCCTCTAAGATGAGTTGCTGAAACACAGAGGTTTCTTGGTGGTAGGCTCTAGTGTTTGGGTGACCAGTTTGGAGAGATTTAATTGACTTTAGGTCAAAGTTCTAGTGTTTGACAAAAAGAAGCAGCCAGGAGAAGATGGGAGGAGGAGGGGAGAAGGTGGTGGGGCCTGGTGGCCCTGCCCAGGCCCTGCACAAACAGGACCTCTACTACTAACCCTACCTCTACTAACCCTAACCCTAACACTAACCCTAACCCTAACCCTAAACCTAACCTAACACTAACCCTATACCTAACCCTAACACTAACCCAAACATTAAACCTAAACCTAACACTAACCCTAACCCTAACCCTAACCCTAACCCTAACCCTAACCCAAAACCAAACCCTAAGGCTAAGCCTAAGCGTATCCCAAACCCTAAGCCTAACCCTAACCCAAACCCTAACCCTAACCCTTACGCAAACCCTAACACTAACACTAACCCTAACCCAAACCCTAACTCTAACCCTAACCCAAATCCAAACCCAAACCCTAACCCTAACCCTAACCCTAACCAAAACGCTAACCCTAACCCTAACCCAAACGCAAACTCTAACCCTAACCATAACCCTTACCCTAACCCTAACCCTAATCCTAACGCAAACCAAACTCTAATACTAACCCTAACCCTAAACCTAACCCTGAACCAAACCCAAACCCTAACCCTAACCCTAACCCTAACACTTAACCTAAAACTAAAGCAAACCCTAACCGTATACCTAACCCTAACCCTAATCCAAACATTACCCCTAAACCTAACACTAACCCAAACCCTTACCCTAAACCCAACCCTAACCCAAACCCTAACCATAACCATAACCCTAACCCTAACCCAAACCCTAACCCTAAAGCTAATCCAAACATTAACCCGAAACATAACCCTAACGCAAACCCTAACCCTAAACCTAACCTAACACTAACCCTATACCTAACCCTAACACTATCCCAACATTAAACCTAAACCTAACCCTAACCCTAACCCTAAGCCTAAACCTAACCATAACCCCAACCTTAACCATAAACCTAACACTAACCCTAGCCCACACCCTAACTCTAAACCTAACACTAACACCAACCCTAACCCTAACCCTAACCCAATCCCAAACTCTAAAACTAATCCTAACCCTAACCCAAACATTAACCCTAAACCTAACCCTAAACCAAACCTTACGCCTAAACCTAACCCTAAACCAAACCCTAACCCTAAACCAAACCCTAACCCTAAACCTAACCCTAACCCTAACCCAAACCATAACCCTAACCCTAACCCTAACCCTAACCCTAACCCTAACACAATCCCTAACCCTAACCCTAACCCTAAACCTAACACTAACCCAAACCCTAACCCTAACCCTATCCCTATCCCTAACCCTAAACCTAACCCTAACCCAAAACCTAACCCTAAACCTAACCCTAACACAAAACCTAACCCTATCCCTAACCCTAACCCTAACCCAAACCCAAATCCTAACCCTAAACCTAAACCTATCCAGTACCCTAACTGTAACCCTAATCGTAACCGTAACCCTAACCCTAACCCTAACAAAAACACTAACCCTAACCCTAACCGTAACCCAAACATTAACCCTAAACCTAACCCTAACCCAAACACTACCCCTAAACCTAACCCTAACCCAAACCTTAAACCTATCCCAAACCCAAACACTAACCCTAAGCATAATCCTAACCCTAACCCTAACACTAACCCTAACCCTAACCGAACCCATAAACCTAACCCTATCCCTAAACACAACCCTAACCCAAAATTAACCCTAAACCTGACCCTAACACTAACCCTAACCCTAACTCTAACCCTAACCCTAAACCCGAACACTAAACCTGAACATAAACCTAACCCAAAACCTAACCCTAACACTAATCCTAAACCTAACTCTAATCCAAACCCACACCCTAACCCTATACCTAACCCTCAACCAAACCCAAACCCTAACACTGAACTTAACACTAAACCTAACCCTAACCCAAACCCAAAACATAACCCTAAACCTAAGCGTAACAATAACCCAAACCCTAAACCTAACCCTAACCCAAACCCTAACCCTAACCCTAACCCTAACCCTAACCCAAACCCAAACACTAACCCTAACCCTAATCCTAACACAAACCCAAACCCAACCCTAAACCTAACCCTAACCTAAACCCAAACCATTACCAGAACACAAACCATAACTCTATCCCGAAACCTAACCCTAACCCTAAACCTAACCCTAACCCAAATGCACACCCTAACCCTAACCCTAGCCCAAACTCTAACCCTAAACCTAACCCTAACACAAACCCTAAAATAAACCCTAACACAAACGCAAACCCAGCCCAGCCCTAAAACTAACCCAAATTCTAACCGTAACCCTAACCGTAACCGTAACCCTAACCCTATCCCTAACACTAAACCAAACCCAAACCCTATACCTAACCCTAACCCTAACCCAAACATTAACCCTAAACCTATCCCTAAACCAAACCATAACCCTAAACCTAATCCTAACACAAACCTTAACCCTAACCCTAACCCTAATCCTAACCCTAACCATAACCCTAAATCTAAACCTAACCCTAACCCTAATTCTAACCCTAACCCTAACCATAATCATAACCATAACCCATACCCTAATCCCAGGGTAGCCTTCAACTGATAATCCTCCTGCCTCACCCCCAAGAGTTGAGTTGTACTTTTTTAAGAGCAAAGATTGGATTCAGCAACAATGAAAAAGGAAAATATTTTCCCTCATAGAAAACGATGCCCAAAGTAGTTTTCTAATTCAAATGTAGCTTATAGTACTTAAGAATCGAATATCAATAATATGGTAATTTCTAGAAAGAATGAGGTTGGTTATTTAGGTAACCACGTGCAATCCTGGCAAGAGCTGCAGGACTGGGAAGCAACCTTGGCATGACTTGACCAGGGGAGGAGCACCTGCTCTGAAGCTATGATAGACAGGCAGAGCTTTGCAAGTGAGTGCTGAGGGCTATTGGTCAGTCTCCTGTCATTGGTGTCTGATGTGAGCAGGAGTGCTGAGGTCACAGAATCTTGGACTAAGATTCTGGAACTCGAAGAGGCAGTGACTTGGCAAAGCATTGTTTAGGGTGTTGCTAGGTGACAAAGCCCTCTAAGATGAGTTGCTGAAACACAGAGGTTTCTTGGTGGTAGGCTCTAGTGTTTGGGTGACCATTTTGGAGAGATTTAATTGACTTTAGGTCAAAGTTCTAGTGTTTGACAAAAAGAAGCAGCCAGGAGAAGATGGGAGGAGGAGGGGAGAAGGTGGTGGGGCCTGCTGGCCCTGCCCAGGCCCTCCACAAACAGGACCTCTACTACTAAGCCTACCTCTACTAACCCTAACCCTAACACTAACCCTAACCCTAACCCGAAACCTAACCTAACACTAACACTATACCTAACGCTAACACTAACCCAAACATTAAACCTAAACTTAACACTAACCCTAACCCTAAGCCTAAACCTAACCATAAGCCAAACCTTAACCCTAAACCTAACCCTAACACTAGCCCAAACCCTAACCCTAAAACTAACACTAACACCAACCCTAACCCTAACCCTAACCCAAACCCAAACCCTAAACCTAAACCTAACCCTAACACAAACCCTAACACTAAACCTAAACCTAGCCCAAACCCTAACCCTAAACCTAACCCTAGCCCAAACCCTAACCCTAATCCTAACCCTAACACAAACCCTAACCCTAACACAAACCCAACCCCTACCCCAGCCCTAAACCTAACCCAAATTCTTACCATAACCCTAACCCTAACCCTAACCCTAACCCTAACCCTAACCCAAACTCTAACTGTAACCCTAAACCTAACCCTCACCCTAACCCTAAACCTAACACTAAGCCAAACCCTAACCGTATACCTAACCCTAACCCTAACCCAAACATTACCCCTAAACCTAACCCTAACCCAAACCCTAACCCTAAACCCAACCCGAACCCAAACCCTAACCATAACCATAACCCTAACCCTAACCCAAACCCCAACCGTAAAGCTAATCCAAACATTAACCCGAAACCTAACCCTAACCCAAACCCTAACCCTAAACCTAACCTAACACTAACCCTATACCTAACCCTAACACTAACCCAAACATTAAACCTAAACCTAACCCTAACCCTAACCCTAAGCCTAAACCTAACCATAACCCAAACCTTAACCCTAAACCTAACCCTAACCCTAGCCCAAACCCTAACCCTAAACCTAACACTAACACCAACCCTAACCCTAACCCTAACCCAATCCCAAACTCTAAACCTAAACCTAACCCTAACACAAACCCTAACACTAAACCTAACCCTAGCCTCACCCCCAAGAGTTGAGTTGTACTTTTTTAAGAGCAAAGATTGGATTCAGCAGCAATGAAAATGAAATATTTTCCCTCATAGAAAATGATGTCGAAAGTAGTTTTCTGATTCAAATGTCGCTTATAATACTTAAGAATCCAATATCAATAATATGGTAATTTCTAGAAAGAATGAGGTTGGTTATTTAGGAAACCACGTGCAATCCTGGCAAAAGCTGCAGGACTGGGAAGCAACCTTGGCATGACTAGACCAGGGGAGGAGCACCTGCTCTGAAGCTATGATAGTCAGGCAGAGCTTTGCAATGAGTGCTGAGTGCTATTGGTCAGTCTCCTGTCATTGGTGTCTGATGTGGGCAGGAGTGCTGAGGTCACAGAAACTTGGACTAAGATTCTGGAACTCCAAGAGGCAGTGACCTGGCAAAGCATTGTTTAGGGTATTGCTAGTTGACAAAGCCCTCTCAGATGAGTTGCTGAAACACACATGTCTCTTGGTGGTAGGCTCTAGTGTTTAGGTGACCAGTTTGGAGAGATTTAGTTGACTTTAGGTCAAAGTTCTAGTGATTGACAAAAAGAAGCAGCCAGGAGAAGATGGGAGGAGGAGGGGAGAAGGTGGTATGGCCTGCTGGCCCTGCCCAGGCCCTCCACATACAGGACCTCTACTACAAAGCCTACCTCTACTAAACTAACGGTAACCCTAACCCTAATCTTAACCCTAACCGTAACCCAAAACCTAACCCTAACCCTAAACCTAAACCTAACCCTAACCCAAACCCTAACCCTAAACCTAAACCTAACACAAAACCTATCCCTAACCATAACCCTAACCCAAACCCAAATCCTAACCCTAACCCTAACCCTAACCCTAACCCATACCCTAACCAACCCTAACCCTAACCCTAAAACTAAACCTAACGCTAACCCAAACATTAACCCTAAACCTAACCCTAACCCAAAGCCTAAGCCTAAACCTAACCCTAACCCAAACCCTAACCCTATCCCAAACCCAAACCCTAACCCTAAACCTAATCCTAACCCTAACCCTAACCCTAACCCTAACCGAACTCATAAACCTAACCCTATCCCTAAACACAACCCTAACCCAAACCTTAACCCTAAACCTGACCCTAACACTAACCCTAATCCTAACCCTAACCCTAACCCTAAACCCGAACACTAAACCTGAACATAAACCTAACCCAAACCCAAACCCTAACACTAACCCTAACCCTAACTCTAATCCAAACCCACACCCTAACCCTATACCTAACCCTAAACCAAACCCAAACCCTAACACTGAACTTAACACTAACCCTAACCCTAACCCAAACCCAAATCGAAACCCTAAACCATAAACCTAAATCTAAGAATAACCCAAACCCTAAACCTAACCCTAACCCAAACTCTAACCCTTACCCTAAACCTAACCCAAACCCATGCACTAACCCTAAACCTAACCCTAACCCAAACCCAAACTCTAAACCTAAACCTAACCCTAACCCAAACCATAACCATAACCAGAATCCAAACCATAACACTATCCCTAAAGCTAACCCTAACCCGAAACATAACCCTAACACAAACGCACATGCTAACCCTAACCCTAACCCTAACCCTAACCCTAACCCTAAACCTAACCCAAACCCTAACACTAAACCTAACCCTAACCCAAACCCTAACTCTAACCCTAACCCTAACCCAAACCCAAACCCAACCCCTAACCCTAACCCAAACCCTAACCCTAACCCTAACCCAAACGCAAACACTAACCTATACCTAACCCTAACCCTAACACTAACCCTAACACTAATCCTAACACAAACCAAACCCTAATACTAACCCTAACCATAAACCTAACCATAAACCAAACCCAAAGCCTAACCCTAAACCTAACCCTAACCCAAACTCTAACCATTACCAGAACACAAACCATAACTCTATCCCTAAACCTAACCCTAACCCTAAACCTAACCCTAACCCAAATGCACACCCTAACCCTAACCCTAGCCGAAACCCTAACCCTAAACCTAACCCTAACACAAACCCTAAAACTAACCCTAACACAAAGGCAAATCCAGCGCAGCCCTAAACCTAACCCAAACTCTAACCGTAACCCTAACCGTAACCGTAACCCTAACCCTAAACCTAACACTAAACCAAACCCAAACCCTATACCTAACCCTAACCCTAACCCAAACATTAACCCTAAACCTATCCCTAACCCAAACCATAACCCTAAACCTAATGCTCACACAAATCTTAACCCTAACCCTAACACAAACCCTAACCCTAACCATAACCCTAAATCTAAACCGAACCCTAACCCTAATTCTAACCCTAACCCTAACCATAACCATAACCATAACCCATACCCTAATCCCAGGGTAGCCTTGAACTGATAATGCTCCTGCCTCACCCCCAAGAGTTGAGTTGTACTTTTTTAAGAGCAAAGATTGGATTCAACAACAATGAAAAAGGAAAATATTTTCCCTCATAGAAAACGATGCCCAAAGTAGTTTTCTGATTCAAATGTAGCTTATAGTACTTAAGAATCCAATATCAATAATATGGTAATTTCTAGAAAGAATGAGCTTGGTTATTTAGGTAACCACGTGCAATCCTGGCAAGAGCTGCAGGACTGGGAAGCAACCTTGGCATGACTTGACCAGGGGAGGAGCACCTGCTCTGAAGCTATGATAGACAGGCAGAGCTTTGCAAGTGAGTGCTGAGGGCTATTGGTTAGTCTCCTGTCATTGGTGTCTGATGTGAGCAGGAGTGCTGAGGTCACAGAATCTTGGACTAAGATTCTGGAACTCGAAGAGGCAGTGACTTGGCAAAGCATTGTTTAGGGTGTTGCTAGGTGACAAAGCCCTCTAAGATGAGTTGCTGAAACACAGAGGTTTCTTGGTGTTAGGCTCTAGTGTTTGGGTGACCAGTTTGGAGAGATTTAATTGACTTTAGGTCAAAGTTCTAGTGTTTGACAAAAAGAAGCAGCAAGGAGAAGATGGGAGGAGGAGGGGAGAAGGTGGTGGGGCCTGCTGGCCCTGCCCAGGCCCTCCACAAACAGGACCTCTACTACTAAGCCTACCTCTACTAACCCTAACCCTAACACTAACCCTAACCCTAACCCTAAACCTAACCTAACACTAACCCTATACCTAACCCTAACACTAACCCAAACATTAAACCTAAACCTAACACTAACTCTAACCCTAAGCCTAAACGAAACCATAACCCCAACCTTAACCCTAAACCTAACCGTAACACTAGCCCAAACCCTAACCCTAAACCTAACACTAACACCAACCCTAACCCTAACGCTAACCCAAACCCAAACCCTAAACCTAAACCTAACCCTAACACAAACCCTAACACTAAACCTAACCCTAGCCCAAACCCTAACCCTAACCCTAACCCTAGCCCAAACCCTAACCCTAATCCTAACTCTAACACAAACCCTAACCCTACCCTAACACAAACCCAAACCCTAACCCAGCCCTAAACCTAACCCAAATTCTTACCGTAACCCTAACCCTAAACCTAACCCTAACACTAAACCTAACACTAAACCAAACCCTAACCGTATACCTAACCCTAACCGTAACCCAAACATTAACCGTAAATCTAACCCTAACCCAAACCCTAACCCTAAACCCAACCCTAACCCAAACCCTAACCATAACCATAACCCTAACCCTAACCCTAACCCAAACCCTAACCCTAAAGCTAATCCAAACATTAACACGAAACCTAACCCTAACCCAAACCCTAACCCTAAACCTAACCCTAACCCAAACTCAAAACCTAACCTAACCCTAACCGTAACCCAAACCCTAACCCTAACCCTAAACCTAATCCTAACCCAAACCCTAACCCTAACCCTAACCCTAACCCAAACCCAAACCCATACCCTAACCCTAACCCTAACCCAAACCCAAACCCTAACAATAACCCTAACCCTAAGACTAACCCTAACCCACACCGTAAACCTAAACCTAACCCAAAACCTAACCATAACACTAACCCTAACCGTAACCAAAACCCAAACCCTAACCCTAACCCTAACCCTAACACAAACCCTAACCATAACCAGAACCAGAACCCAAAACATAACTCTATCCCTAAACCTAACCCTAAACCTAAACCTAACCCTAACCCAAAATCACACCCTAACCCTAACCCAAACCCTATACCTTACCCTAACCCTAACCCTAATCCTAACCCTAACCCTAACCCAAATCCTAACCTTATCGCAAACCCTCACCCTAAACCTAATCTAAACCCTAAACCTAACCCTAAAACAAACCCTAACCCTAACCCTAACACAAACCCAAACCCTAACCCAGCCCTAAACCTAACCCAAACTATAACCGTAACCCTAACCCGAACCCTAACCCTAACACTAAACCTAACACTAAACCAAACCCTAACCCTATACCTAACCCTAACCCTAACCCAAACATTACCCCTAAACCTAACCCTAACCCAAACCCTAACCCTAAACCTAACCCTAACACAAACCCTAACCATAACCATAACCCTAACCCTAACCCAAACCCTAACCCTAAAGCTAATCCAAACATTAACCCTAAACCTAGCCCTAATCCAAACCCTAACCCTAAACCTAACCCTAAGCCTAACCCTAACCGTAACCCAAACCCTAACCCTAACCCTAACCCTAACCCTAATCCTAACCCAAACCCAAACCCTAACCCTAACCCTAACCCTAACCCAAATCCAAACCCAAACCCTAACCCTAACCCTAACATTAACCCAAACACAACCCCTAACCCTAACCCTAACCCAAACCCTAACCATAACCAGAACCCAAACCTTAACTCTATCCCTAAACCTAAACCTAACCCTAAAACTAACCCTAAACCAAACGCACACTCTAACCCTAACCCTAACCCAAACCCTATACCTAACACTAACCCTAACCCTAACCCAAACGCTAACCCTAACCCTAACCCAAATCCTAACTTTATCGCAAACCCTCACCCTAACCCTAACCTAACCCCTAACCCTAACCCTAACACTAACCCTAACCCAAACCCAAACACTAATCCTAACACTAACCCTAACCCTAACCCTAATACTCACCCTAACCCAAATGGAAACCCTAAACCTATTCCTAACCCTAAACCTAACTCTAATCAAAACCCTAACCCTAACCCTAAACGTAACCCTAACCCTAACCCAAACCATAACCCTAATCCTAATCGTAACCCTAACCCTAAACCTAACCCTAACCCAAACACTAACCCTAACCCTAAATCTAAACCTAACCCTAACCCTAATTCTAACCCTAACCCTAACCATAACCCTAACCCTAATCATAACCCTAACCCTAAACCTAATCCTAACCCTAATTCTAACCCTAACCCTAACCCTAACCATAACCATAACCCATACCCTAATACCAGGTTAGCCTTGAAAGGATAATACTCCTGCCTCACCCCCAAGAGTTGAGTTGTACTTTTTTAAGAGCAAAGATTGGATTCACCAACAATGAAAAAGGAAAATATTTTCCCTCATAGAAAACGATGTGCAAATTAGTTTTCTAATTCAAACGTAGCTTATAGTACTTAAGAATCCAATATCAATATTATGGTAATTTCTAGAAAGAAGGAGGTTGTTTATTTAGGTAACCACGTGCAATCCTGGCAAGAGCTGCAGGACTGGGAAGCAACCTTGGCATGATTTGACCATGAGAGGAGCACCTGCACTGAAGCTATGATAGACAGGCAGAGCTCTGCAAGTGAGTGCTGAGTGCTATTGGTCAGTCTCCTGTCATTGGTGTCTGATGTGGGCAGGAGTCCTGAGGTCACAGAATCTTGGACTAAGATTCTGGAACTCCAAGAGGCAGTGACCAGGCAAACATTGTTTAGGGTGTTGCTAGGTGACAAAGCCCTCTCAGGGGACTTGCTGAAACACAGAGGTTTCTTGGTGGTAGGCTCTAGTGTTTGGGTGACCAGTTTGGAGAGATTTAGTTGACTTTAGTTCAAAGATCTAGTGTTTGACAAAAAGAAGCAGCAAGGAGAAGATGGGAGGAGGAGGGGAGAATGTGGTGTGGCCTGCTGACAATGCCCTGAACCTCCACATAGAGGACCTCTACTACTAACCCTAATTGCCTACCTCTACTAACCCTAACCCTAACCCTAAACGTAACCTAACACTAACCCTATACCTAACCCTAATCCTAACCCAAACATTAAACATAAACCTAACCCTAACCCTAACCCTAAGACTAAACCAAACCATAACCAAACATTAACCCTAAACGTAACCCTAACCCTAGCCCAAACCCTAACCCTAACCCTAAACCTAACCCAAACCCTAACCCTAACCCTAACCCAAACCCAAACCCTAACCCTAACCCTAACCCAAACATTAAAACTAAACCTAACCCTAACCCAAACCCTAACCCTAAACCTAACCCAAACCATAACCCTAACCCTAAAGCTAACCCAAACATTAACCCTAACCCTAACGCTAACCCTAAACCTAACCCTAAACCTAACACTAACCCTAACCCAAACCAAACCCTAACTCAAACCCTAAACCTAACCCTAACCCTAACATTAACCCTAACCGAAAACAAACCCTAACCTTAACCCTAACCCAAACCAAACACTAAACCTAACCCTAACCCTAACCCTAACCCTTACCGTAGCCCTAGCCCTAACCTTAACGCTAACAAAACCCTAGCCCTAACCATAACACTAACACAAACCCTAACCCTAACCCTAACCCTAACCCTAACCCTAACCCAAACCCTAACTCTAACCCTAACCCTAACCAAAACCAAAAACCTAACCCTAACCCAAACAATAACGCAAAACCTAACCCTAACCCTAACCCTAACCCAAACCCAAACCCTAACCCTAACCCTAACCCTAACCCAAACACAAACCCAAACCCTAACCCTAACCCTAAAGATAACCCAAACCCTAACCCTAAACCTTACCCTAATCCAAAGGCACACCCTAACCCTAACACTAACCCTAACCCTAAACCTAAACATAAACCAAGCCCTAACACTAACCTTAGCCTAAACTTAACCCTAACCCAAACGCTATACCTAACCCTAACCCTAACCCTAACCCTAATCCTAACACTAACCCTTTCCAAACATTAACCTTATCGCAAACCCTCACCCTAAACCTAACCTAAACCCTAACCCTAACCCTAAACCTAACACTAAACCTAACCCAAACCCAAACCCTAATCCTAACACTAACCCTAAGCCTAACCCTAACACTCACCCTAAACCAAACGAAAACCCTAACCCTAACCCTAACCCTAACCCTAACCCTAACCCTAACCCAAACCCAAACCCTAACCCTAACCAAAACCCTAACGCATCCTCTACCCGTACCCTAACCCTAACACTAAACCTAATACTAAACAAACCCCTAACCCTATACCTAACCCTTACCCTAACCCAAACATTAACTCTAAAACTAACCCTAACCCAAACCCTAACCCTAAACCTAACCCTAACCCAAACCCTAACCCTAACCATAACCCTTACCAAAACCCTATCCCAGACATTTACGCTAAACCTAACCGTAACCCAAACGCTAACCCTAAACCTAACCCTAGCCCAAAACCTCACCCTAAACCTAACCCTAACACAAACCCTAACCCTAACCCAAACCCAAACCCAAACCCTAAACCTAAACCTAACCCTAACCCAAACTCTAACCGTAACTCTAAACCTAACCCTAACCCTAACCCTAACCCAAACATTAAACGTAAACCTAACCCTAACCCAAACCCTAATACTAACCCTAACACAAACCCTAACCCTAACCCTAACCCTAAGCCTAAGCCTAAGTCTACCCCTAACACAAACCCTAACCCTAACCCTAACCCTAACCCAAACTCAAACCCTAAACCTAATGCTAACCCTAACCCAAACCCTATCCCTAACCCTAACCCTTATCCAAACCCTAAATCTAACCCTAACCCTAACCCGAACCAAAACCTAAACTTAACCCAAACCCTGACCCTAACACTAACCCTAACCCAAACCCTAAACCTAACCCTAACCCTAACCCAAATATTAACCCTAAACCTAACGCTAAACCTAACGCTAACCATAAACCTAACCCTAACCCAAATCCAAACCCTAACCCTAACCCTAACACTAACCCAAACCCAAACCCTAACCGGAAACCTAACCCTAACCCTAACCCTAACCCTAACTCTAACCCTAACCCAAACCCTAACCCTAATCCTAACGCTAATCCTAACCCAACCCTAACCCAAACCTTACCCCTCACCAAACCAAAACCTAACCCTTACACTTACCCTACCCGAAAGCCTAATCCTAAACCAAACCCAAACAATAACCCTAATTGTCAACCTAACCCTAAGCGAAAACCTAACACTAACCCTAACCCAAACCATAACTCTATCCCAAAACCTAACCTTAAACCTAAACCAAACCCAAAACTTAACCCTAACACTAACCCTAACACTAAACCTAACCCTGAACCTGATCCTAACCCTAACCCTAACCCAAACCCAAACCCTAACCCTAATACAAAACCTAAGCCTAAAACAAACCCTAACCTTATCCCTAACCCTAACCCTAAACCTAAAAGTAACCCTAACCCAAACGCAAACGCTAACACTAAACCTAACCCTAAACCTAACCCAAACCCTAACCGTAACCCTAACACTAACCCTAACGCTAACACAAACACTAACCCTAAACCTAACCCAAACCCAAACCATAACCGTAACCCTCACCCAAACCATAACCCTAACCCAAACCCTAACCCTAACCCTAACCCAAACCCTAAACCTAACCCTAACCCTAAGCCTAACCCTAACACTCAACCTAAACGTAAACCTAACCCAAATGCAAACCCTAACCCTAACCCTAACCCTAACCCAAATCCTAACCGTAACCCTAACCCTAACGATAACACAAACCCTAACCCTAACCCTAACCCTAACCCTAACCCAAACCCTAACTCTAACCCTAACCCTAACCCAAACCAAAACCCTAACCCTAACCCTAACAATAACGCAAACCCTAACCCTAACCCTAACCCTAACCCAAACCCAAACCCTAACCCTAACCCTAACCTTAACCCAAACACAAACCCAAACCCTAAGCCTAACCCTAAACATAACCCAAACCCAAACCCTAACCCTAAACCTAACCCTTACGCAAACCCTAACCATAACCAGAACCCAAACCATAGCTCTATCCCTAAACCTAACCCTAACCCTAAACCTTACCCTAATCCAAACGCACACCCTAACCCTCACAATAAACCTACCACTAAACCTAAACCTAACTCAAGCCCTAACACTAACCTTAGCCTAAACTTAACCCTAACCCAAACGCTAAACCTAACCCTAACCCTAACACTAACCCTAATCCTAACACTAACCCTTACCCAAACACTAACCTTATCGCAAACCCTCACCCTAAACCTAACCTAAACCCTAACCCTAACCCTAAACCTAACACTAAACCTAACCCAAACCCAAACCCTAATCCTAACACTAACCCTAACCCTAACCCTAACACTCACCCTAAACCAAACGGAAACCCTAAACCTAACACAAACCCTAACCCTAACCCTAACCGTAACCCTAACCGTAACCCTAACCATAACCCTAACCCATCCTCTACCCGTACCCTAACCCTAACACTAAACCTAATACTAAACAAACCCCTAACCCTATACCATCCCTTACCCTAACCCAAACATTAACCCTAAAACTAACCCTAACCCAAACCCTAACGCTAAACCTAACCCTAACCCTAACCCAAACATTAAACCTAAACCTAACCCTAACCCAAACCGTAACACTCACCCTAACACAAACCCTAACCCTAACCCTCACCCTAAGCCTAAGCCTAAACCTAACGCTTACACAAACCCTAACCCTAACCCTAACCCGAACCCTAACCCTAACCCTAACCCTAAACCTAACCTAACACTAACCCTATACCTAACCCTAATCCTAACCCAAACATTAAACATAAACCTAACCCTAACCCTAACCCTAAGACTAAACCAAACCATAACCAAACATTAACCCTAAACGTAACCCTAACCCTAGCCCAAACCCTAACCCTAACCCTAAACCTAACCCAAACCCTAACCCTAACCCTAACCCAAACCCAAACCCTAACCCTAACCCTAACCCAAACATTAAAACTAAACCTAACCCTAACCCAAACCCTAACCCTAAACCTAACCCAAACCATAACCCTAACCCTAAAGCTAACCCAAACATTAACCCTAACCCTAACGCTAACCCTAAACCTAACCCTAAACCTAACACTAACCCTAACCCAAACCAAACCCTAACTCAAACCCTAAACCTAACCCTAACCCTAACATTAACCCTAACCGAAAACAAACCCTAACCTTAACCCTAACCCAAACCAAACACTAAACCTAACCCTAACCCTAACCCTAACCCTAACCGTAACCCTAACCCTAACCTTAACGCTAACAAAACCCTAACCCTAACCATAACACTAACACAAACCCTAACCCTAACCCTAACCCTAACCCTAACCCAAACCCTAAATCTAACCCTAACCCTAACCAAAACCAAAAACCTAACCCTAACCCAAACAATAACGCAAAACCTAACCCTAACCCTAACCCTAACCCAAACCCAAACCCTAACCCTAACCCTAACCCTAACCCAAACACAAACCCAAACCCTAACCCTAACCCTAAAGATAACCCAAACCCTAACCCTAAACCTTACCCTAATCCAAAGGCACACCCTAACCCTAACACTAACCCTAACCCTAAACCTAAACATAAACCAAGCCCTAACACTAACCTTAGCCTAAACTTAACCCTAACCCAAACGCTATACCTAACCCTAACCCTAACCCTAACCCTAATCCTAACACTAACCCTTTCCAACCATTAACCTTACCGCACACCCTCACCCTAAACCTAACCTAAACCCTAACCCTACCCCTAAACCTAACACTAAACCTAACCCAACCCCAAACCCTAATCCTAACACTAACCCTAAGCCTAACCCTAACACTCACCCTAAACCAAACGAAAACCCTAACCCTAACCCTAACCCTAACCCTAACCCTAACCCTAACCCAAACCCAAACCCTAACCCTAACCAAAACCCTAACCCATCCTCTACCCGTACCCTAACCCTAACACTAAACCTAATACTAAACAAACCCCTAACCCTATACCTAACCCTTACCCTAACCCAAACATTAACTCTAAAACTAACCCTAACCCAAACCCTAACCCTAAACCTAACCCTCACCCAAACCCTACCCCTAACCATAACCCTAACCAAAACCCTAACCCAAACATTAACCCTAAACCTAACCCTAACCCAAACGCTAACCCTAAACCTAACCCTAGCCCAAAACCTCACCCTAAACCTAACCCTAACACAAACCCTAACCCTAACCCAAACCCAAACCCAAACCCTAAACCTAAACCTAACCCTAACCCAAACTCTAACCGTAACTCTAAACCTAACCCTAACCCTAACCCTAACCCAAACATTAAACGTAAACCTAACCCTAACCCAAACCCTAATACTAACCCTAACACAAACCCTAACCCTAACCCTAACCCTAAGCCTAAGCCTAAATCTACCCCTAACACAAACCCTAACCCTAACCCTAACCCTAACCCAAACTCAAACCCTAAACCTAATGCTAACCCTAACCCAAACCCTATCCCTAACCCTAACCCTTATCCAAACCCTAAATCTAACCCTAACCCTAACCCGAACCAAAACCTAAACTTAACCCAAACCCTGACCCTAACACTAACCCTAACCCAAACCCTAAACCTAACCCTAACCCTAACCCAAATATTAACCCTAAACCTAACGCTAAACCTAACGCTAACCATAAACCTAACCCTAACCCAAATCCAAACCCTAACCCTAACCCTAACACTAACCCAAACCCAAACCCTAACCGTAAACCTAACCCTAACCCTAACCCTAACCCTAACTCTAACCCTAACCCAAACCCTAACCCTAATCCTAACGCTAATCCTAACCCAACCCTAACCCAAACCTTAACCCTAACCAAACCAAAACCTAACCCTTACACTTACCCTACCCGAAAGCCTAATCCTAAACCAAACCCAAACAATAACCCTAATTGTCAACCTAACCCTAAGCGAAAACCTAACACTAACCCTAACCCAAACCATAACTCTATCCCAAAACCTAACCTTAAACCTAAACCAAACCCAAAACTTAACCCTAACACTAACCCTAACACTAAACCTAACCCTGAACCTGATCCTAACCCTAACCCTAACCCAAACCCAAACCCTAACCCTAATACAAAACCTAAGCCTAAAACAAACCCTAACCTTATCCCTAACCCTAACCCTAAACCTAAAAGTAACCCTAACCCAAACGCAAACGCTAACACTAAACCTAACCCTAAACCTAACCCAAACCCTAACCGTAACCCTAACACTAACCCTAACGCTAACACAAACACTAACCCTAAACCTAACCCAAACCCAAACCATAACCGTAACCCTCACCCAAACCATAACCCTAACCCAAACCCTAACCCTAACCCTAACCCAAACCCTAAACCTAACCCTAACCCTAAGCCTAACCCTAACACTCAACCTAAACGTAAACCTAACCCAAATGCAAACCCTAACCCTAACCCTAACCCTAACCCAAATCCTAACCGTAACCCTAACCCTAACGATAACACAAACCCTAACCCTAACCCTAACCCTAACCCTAACCCAAACCCTAACTCTAACCCTAACCCTAACCCAAACCAAAACCCTAACCCTAACCCTAACAATAACGCAAACCCTAACCCTAACCCTAACCCTAACCCAAACCCAAACCCTAACCCTAACCCTAACCTTAACCCAAACACAAACCCAAACCCTAAGCCTAACCCTAAACATAACCCAAACCCAAACCCTAACCCTAAACCTAACCCTTACGCAAACCCTAACCATAACCAGAACCCAAACCATAGCTCTATCCCTAAACCTAACCCTAACCCTAAACCTTACCCTAATCCAAACGCACACCCTAACCCTCACAATAAACCTAACCCTAAACCTAAACCTAACTCAAGCCCTAACACTAACCTTAGCCTAAACTTAACCCTAACCCAAACGCTAAACCTAACCCTAACCCTAACACTAACCCTAATCCTAACACTAACCCTTACCCAAACACTAACCTTATCGCAAACCCTCACCCTAAACCTAACCTAAACCCTAACCCTAACCCTAAACCTAACACTAAACCTAACCCAAACCCAAACCCTAATCCTAACACTAACCCTAACCCTAACCCTAACACTCACCCTAAACCAAACGGAAACCCTAAACCTAACACAAACCCTAACCCTAACCCTAACCGTAACCCTAACCGTAACCCTAACCATAACCCTAACCCATCCTCTACCCGTACCCTAACCCTAACACTAAACCTAATACTAAACAAACCCCTAACCCTATACCATCCCTTACCCTAACCCAAACATTAACCCTAAAACTAACCCTAACCCAAACCCTAACCTTAACCTAACCCTAACCCTAACCCAAACATTAAACCTAAACCTAACCCTAACCCAAACCGTAACACTCACCCTAACACAAACCCTAACCCTAACCCTCACCCTAAGCCTAAGCCTAAACCTAACGCTAACACAAACCCTAACCCTAACCCTAACCCTAACCCTAACCCTAACCCTAAGCCAAACTCAAACCCTAAACCTAATGCTAACCCTAACCCAAACCCTATCCCTAACCCTAACCCTTATCCAAACCCTAAATCTAACCTAACCCTAACGTGAAAAAAACCTAAACCTCACCGAAACACTGACCCTAACACTAACCCTAACCCAAACACTAAACCTAAACCTAACCCTAACCCAAACATTAATCCTAAACCTAACGCTAACCCTAACGCTAACCATAAACCTAACCCTAACCCAAACCCTAACCATAAGCCTAACCTTAACCCAAACCCTAACCCTAATC
>JAJHUQ010000040.1:1300000-1307500 GCA_035773235.1 Eospalax fontanierii | reverse complement strand
CCCTAACCCAAACCCAAACCCTAACCCTAACCCTAAGATTAACGCAAACCCTAACCCTAACCCTAAACCAAACCCAAACCCTAACCCTAACACAAAACCTAAGCCTAAAACAAACCCTAACCCTATCCCTAACCCTAACCCTAAAATTAAAAGTAACCCTAACCCAAACGCAAACACTAACCCTAAACCTAAACCTCAACCTAACCCAAACCCTAACCGTAACCCTAACACTAACCCTAACGCTAACACAAACACTAACCCTAAACCTAATCCAAACCCAAACCATAACCGTGATCCTCACCCAAACCATAACCTAATCCTAACCCTAATCCTAACCCAAACCCAAACCCTAACCCTAACCCTAACCCTAACCGAAATCCTAACCCTAACCCTAACCCAAACCCAAACCCTAAACCTAACCCTAATCCTAAGCCTAACCCTAACCCTAAACCTAAACGTAACCCTAACACAAACCCAAACCCTAACCCTAACCCTAAACATAACCCAAACCCAAACCCTAACCCTAAACCTAACCCTTACCCAAAACCTAACCATAAGCAGAACCCCAACCATGGCTCTATCCCTAAACCTAACCCTAAACCTAAACCTTACCCAAATCCAAACGCACACCCTAAACCTAACCCTAAACCTAAACCTAACCCAAGCCCTAACACTAACCTTAGCCTAAACTTAACCCTAACCCAAACGCTAAACCTAACCCTAACCCTAACCCTAATCCTAATCCTAAACCTAACCCTAACCCAAACCCAAACCCTAAAACTAACCCTAACCCTAAGCCTAACCCTAACACTAAACCTAAACGTAACCCTAACCCAAACGCAAACCCTAACCCTAACCCTAACCCTAACCCAAATCCTAACCGTAACCCTAACCCTAACGCTAACACAAACCCTAACCCTAACCCTAACCCTAACCCAAACCCTAACTCTAACCCTAACCCTAACCCAAACCAAAACCATAACCCTAAACCTAACAATAACGCAAACCCTAACCCTAACCCTAAACCAAACCCAAACCCTAACCCTAACCCTAACCTTAACCAAACACAACCCCAAACCCTAACCCTAACCCTAAACATAACGCAAACCCAAACCCTAACCCTAAACCTAACCCTTACGCAAACCCTAACCATAACCAGAACCCAAACCATAGCTCTATCCCTAAACCTACCCCTAACCCTAAACCTTACCCTAATCCAAACGCACACCCTAACCCTAACAATAAACCTAACTCTAAACCTAAACCTAACCCAAGCCCTAACACTATTCTTAGACTAAACTTAACCCTAACCCAAACGCTAAACCTAACCCTAATCCTAACCATAAACCTAATCCTAACACTAACCCTTACCCAAACACTAACCTTATCGCAAACCCTCACCCTAAACCTAACCTAAACCCTAACCCTAACCCTAAACCTAACACTAAACCTAACCCAAACCCAAACCCTAATCCTAACACTAACCCTAACCCTAACCCTAACACTCACCCTAAACCAAACGGAAACCCTAAACCTAACACAAACCCTAACCCTAACCCTAACCCTAACCCTAACCCTAACCATAACCCTAACCCATCCTCTACCCTTACCGTAACCCTAACACTAAACCTAATACTAAACAAACCCCTAACCCTATACCATCCCTTACCCTAACCCAAACATTAAACCTAAACCTAACCCTAACCCAAACCATAACACTAACCCTAACACAAACCCTAACCCTAACCCTCACACTAAGCCTAAGCCTAAACCTAACGCTAACACAAACCCTAACCCTAACCCTAACCCTAACCCTAACCCTAACCCTAACCCTAACCCTAACCCAAACCCAAACAGTAACCCTAACCCTAATCCTAACCCAAACCCAAACCCTAAACCTAAACCTAACCCTAACCCAAACCCTAACCATGACCAGAATCCAAACTATAACGCTATCCCTAAACCTAACCCTAACCCTAAACCTAACCCTAACCCAAACGCACACCCTAACTCTAACCCTTACCCTAACCGTAACCCTAACATAAACCTAACCCTAACCCTAACCCTAACCCTAACCCAAACCCTAACACTAACGCTAACCCTATCCCAAACCCTAACCCTAACCATAAACTAAACTTAACCCTAACCCAAACGCTAACCCTAACCCTAACCCTAACCCTAACCCTAATCCTAACCCTAACCTTAACCCAAATCCTAACCTTATCACAAACCCTGACCCTAAACCTAACCTAAACCCTAACCCTAACACTAACACTAACCCTAACCCAAACCCAAACCCTAATCCTAACACTAACCCTAACCCTAACCCTAACCCTAACACTCACCGTAAACCAAACGGAAACCCTAAACCTAACCCTAACCCTAACTCACACCCTAACCCTAAACCTAACATTAACCCTAAACATAATCCTAACCCTAACCCTAACTCAAACCATAACCCTAATCCTAATCATATCCCTAACCCTAAACCTAACCCTAACCTAAACACTAACCATAACCCTAACCCTAAACCTAACCCTAACACTAATTCTAATCCTAACCCTAACCATAACCATAACCATAACCCATACCCTAATCCCAGGGTAGCCTTGAACTGATAATCCTCCTGCCTCACCCCCAAGAGTTGAGTTGTACTTTTTTAAGAGCAAAGATTGGATTCAGCAGTAATGAAAATGAAAATATTTTCCCTCATAGAAAATGAGGTCAAAAGTAGTTTTCTGATTCAAATGTAGCTTATAGTACTTAAGAATCCAATATCAATAATATGGTAATTTCTAGAAAGAATGAGGTTGGTTATTTAGGTAACCACGTGCAATCCTGGCAAGAGCTGCAGGACTGGGAAGCAACCTTGGCATGACTTGACCAGGGGAGGATCACCTGCTCTGAAGCTATGATAGACAGGCAGAGCTTTGCAAGTGAGTGCTGAGTGCTATTGGTTAGTCTCCTGTCATTGGTGTCTGATGTGGGCAGGAGTGCTGAGGTCACAGAATCTTGGACTAAGATTCTGGAACTCCAAGAGGCAGTGACCTGGCAAAGCATTGTTTAGGGTATTGCAAGCTGACAAAGCCCTCACAGATGAGTTGCTGAAATACAGAGGTTTCTTGGTGGTAGGCTCTAGTGTTTGGGTGACAGGTGGAGAGATTATAGTAGACTTTAGGTCAAAGTTCTAGTGTTTGACAAAAAGAAGCAGCCAGGAGAAGATGGGAGGAGGAGGGGAGAAGGTGGTGTGGCCTGCTGGCCCTGCCCAGGCCCTCCATATTCAGGACCTCTACTACAAAGCCTACCTCTACTAACCTAACCCTAACCCTAACCCTAACACTAACCCTAACCGTAACCCAAAACCTAACCCTAACTCTAACCCTAAATCTAAACCTAACCCTAACCCAAACCCTAACCCTAAACCTAAACATAACACAAAACCTAACCCTAACCCAAACCCTAACATAAACCCAAATCCTAACCCTAACCCTAATCCTAACCCTAACCCTAACCCATACCCTAACCGTAACCCTAACCCTAACCCTAACCCTAAAACTAACCCTAACCCTAACCCAAACATTAACCCTAAACCTAACCCTAACCCAAAGCCTAACCCTAAACCTAACCCTAACCCAAACCCTAACCCTATCCCAAACCCACACCCCAAACCTAACCATTACCCTAATCCTAACCCTAACCCTAACCCTCACCGACTACATAAACCTAACCCTATCCCTAAACACAACCCAAACCAAACCTTAACCCTAAACCTGACCCTAACACTAACCCTAATCCTAACCCTAACCCTAACCCTAAACCCGAACACTAAACCTGAACATAAACCTAACCCAAACCCTAACCCTAACACTAACCCTAACCCTAACTCTAATCCAAACCCACACCCTAACCCTATACCTAACCCTAAACCAAACCCAAACCCTAACACTGAACTTAACACTAACCCTAACCCTAACCCAAACCCAAACCGTAACCCTAAACCTAAACCTAAGAATAACCCAAACCCTAACCCTAACCCTAAACCAAACTCTAACCCTAACCCTAAACCTAACCCTAACCCAAACGCAAACCCTAACCCAAACCCTAACCCTAACGCTAACTCTAACCCAAACCCTAACCCTAACCCTAATCCTAACCCTAAACCTAACCCTAACTCTAACCCAAACCCTAACCCTAACCCTAACCCTAAACCTAATCCTAACCCTAACCCAAACCCTAATCCTAACCCTAACACTAACCCTAACCCAAATTTTAACCCTAAACCTAAACCTAACCCTAACCCTAACCCTATCCCTAACCCAAACCCTAACACTAACCCTAAACCTAACCAAAACAATAACTCTAACCCTAACCCTAACCCAAACCCAAACCCTAACCCTAACCCTAAACCTAACCCAAACCCTAGCCCAAACCCTAACCCAAACCCTAACACTAACCCTAAACCTAACCCTAACCCTAAGCCAAACCCAAACCCTAGCCCTAAACCTAACCCTAACCCAAACGCACACCCTAACCCTAACCCTAACCCTAACCCTAACCCAAAAACTAACCCTAAACTTAAACTAAACTTAACCCTAACCCAAACGTTAACACTAACCCTAACCTTAACCCTAACCCTAATCCTAACCCTAACCTTAACCCAAATCCTAACCTTATCCCAAACCCTAACCCTAAACCTAACCTAAACCCTAACAGTAAGCCTAACCCTAACACTAACCCTAACCCAAACCCAAACTCTAATCCTAACACTAACCCTAACCCTAACCTTAACACTCACCCTAACCCAAACGGAAACCCTAAACCTAACCCTAACCCTAACTCAAACCCTAACCCTAACCCTAAACCTAATCCTTCCCCTAACCCTAACCCAAACCATAACCCTAAACCTAATCCTAACACAAACCCTAACCCTAACCCCAACACAAACCCTAACCCTAACCCTAACCCTAAATCTAAACCTAACCCTAACCCTAATTCTAACCCTAACCCTAACCATAACCATAACCATAACCCATACCCTAATCCCAGGGTAGCCTTGAACTGATAATCCTTCTGCCTCACCCCCAAGAGTTGAGTTGTACTTTTTTAACAGCAAAGATTGGATTCATCAACAATGAAAAAGGGAAATATTTTCCCTCATAGAAAACGATGTCCAAAGTAGTTTTCTGATTCAAATGTAGCTTATAGTACTTAAGAATCCAATATCAATAATATGGTAATTTCTAGAAAGAATGAGGTTGGTTATTTATGTAAACACGTGCAATCCTGGCAAGAGCTGCAGGACTGGGAAGCAACCTTGGCATGACTTGACCAGGGGAGGAGCACCTGCTCTGAAGCTATGATAGACAGGCAGAGCTTTGCAAGTGAGTGCTGAGGGCTATTGGTCAGTCTCCTGTCATTGGTGTCTGATGTGAGCAGGAGTGCTGAGGTCACAGAATCTTGGACTAAGATTCTGGAACTCGAAGAGGCAGTGACTTGGCAAAGCATTGTTTAGGGTGTTACTAGGTGACAAAGCCCTCTAAGATGAGTTGCTGAAACACAGAGGTTTCTTGGTGGTAGGCTCTAGTGTTTGGGTGACCAGTTTGGAGAGATTTAATTGACTTTAGGTCAAAGTTCTAGTGTTTGACAAAAAGAAGCTGCCAGGAGAAGATGGGAGGAGGAGGGGAGAAGGTGGTGGGGCCTGCTGGCCCTGCCCAGGCCCTCCACAAACAGGACCTCTACTACTAAGCCTACCTCTACTAACCCTAACTCTAACACTAACCCTAACCCTAACCCGAAACCTAACCTAACACTAACACTATACCTAACGCGAACACTAACCCAAACATTAAACCTAAACCTAACACTAAACCTAACCCTAAGCCTAAACCTAACCGTAAGCCAAACCTTAACCCTAAACCTAACCCTAACACTAGCCCAAACCCTAACCCTAAACCTAACACTAACACCAACCCTAACCCTAACCCTAACCCAAACCCAAACCCTAAACCTAAACCTAACCCAAACACAAACCCTAACACTAAACCTAACCCTAGCCCAAACCCTAACCCTAACCCTAACCCTAGCCCAAACCCTAACCCTAATCCTAACCCAAACACAAACCCTAACCCTAACCCTAACACAAACCCAAACCCTAACCCAGCCCTAAACCTAACCCAAATTCTTACCGTAACCCTAACCCTAACCCTAACCCTAACCTTATCCCAAACTCTAACTGTAACCCTAACCCTAACCCTCACCCTAACCCTAAACCTAACCCTAACCCAAACCCTAACCGTATACCTAACCCTAACCCTAACCCACACATTACCCCTAAACCTAACCCTAACCCAAACCCTAACCCTGAACCCAACCCTAACCCAAACCCTAACCATAACCATAACCCTAACCCTAACCCAAACCCTAACCCTAAAGCTAATCCAAACATTAACCCGAAACCTAACCCTAACCCAAACCCTAACCCTAAACCTAACCTAACACTAACCCTATACCTAACCCTAACACTAACCCAAACATTAAACCTAAACCTAACCCTAACCCTAACCCTAAGCCTAAACCTAACCATAACCCAAACCTTAACCCTAAACCAAACCCTAACCCTAGCCCAAACCCTAACCCTAAACCTAACACTAACACCAACCCTAACCCTAACCCTAACCCAATCCCAAACTCTAAAACTAAACCTAACCCTAACACAAACCCTAACACTAAACCTAACCCTAGCCCAAACCCTAACCCTAAACCTAACCCTAACACAAACCCTAAACCTAACCCAAACCCAAACCCTAACACTAACCCTAACCCAAACTCTAACTGTAACCCTAACCCTAACCCTCACCCTAACCCTAAACCTAACACTAACCCAAACCCTAACCCTAACCCTAAGCCTAAGCCTCACAATAACCCAAACCCTAACCGTAATCCTAACCGTAACCCAAACCCTAATCCTAAACCTAACCCTAACCCAAAACCTAACCCTAAACCTAACCCTAACACAAAACCTAACCCTATCCCTAAACCTAACCCTAACCCAAACCTAAATCCTAACCCTAAACCTAAACCTATCCCGTACCCTAACCGTAACCCTAACCGTAACCGTAACCCTAACCCTAACCCTAACAAAAACACTAACCCTAACCCTAACCGTAACCCAAACATTAACCGTAAACCTAACCCTAACCCAAACCCTACCCCTAAACCTAAGCCTAACCCAAACCTTAAACCTATCCCAAACCCAAACACTAACCCTAAGCCTAATCCTAACCCTAACCCTAACCCTAACCCTAACCGAACCCATAAACCTAACCCTATCCCTAAACACAACCCTAACCCAAACCTTAACCCTAAATCTGACCCTAACACTAACCCTAACCCTAATCCTAACCCTAAACCCGAACACTAAACCTGAACATAAACCTAACCCAAAACCTAACCCTAACACTAACCCTAACCCTAACTCTAATCCAAACCCACACTCTAACC